>SGJC01000127.1:0-22243 GCA_009887335.1 Henneguya salminicola | reverse complement strand
AAAAAAAATTTTATTTTCAAAATATTAAATTTAATTAATAATTTATTAATTATTTTTCCGAACCAAGCGGACTCCAAACGAGAGAGATTGGACTGTATAATGATAATTATAAATTTTTCATAATTTTCACAATGTAGAAATAATAATTTTTCACATAGTCGATTCATTTCGACCTTTGGATGGGTCTACCAAATCTATTTTTATAAATCTAAATGTTCTCAACGCAATTGATTAAATTTATATTAAATTTCACCCAAAATGAACATCATTTCCCAAATAAATTTATACCATTTGCGAATATTAGTTAAAAGAAATAATGTTCAAATAACTAAATTTTCTTAATATATTTACATCTTTTTACCGTCAATATTGATAAGTTTTTAGATCCTTTTTTTTTTATCACATCTTGTAAATTTTCAAAGTTTTTTTTAGTTTATTCAATGGCGCTCTATACTTAAGTGCTTACCCATTAATTAATCTTATGAGAATTTTTGCATTGAGATAGACACCACTTTGATACAATTGCAATTTACACTTCCGCGGAGTTTCTATTTATTAATTTTTCGAATATTTTGATATAATCTAGGCGTTTAACTTAAATCTTGTGGGGTTCTGAAATTTTAAATTTAATATTTTGGAGCAACAGAATCGACCAAATTATCGATTTGTGTTGTTTCGGAAAATATTTTTTCTTTTTTGTTATTCAAAGTTCTTGCGATAAACTAATAATGATCTAAAATAAAATTGTTTCATAAAACATGTAACATGTAAAAAGGTGAAGGGGGATATTTAAACTTTGCAAAAAGAAGTTGCTACAATAATAATACGCGTGGAAAGTTTCGTTGTCAAGGTAGTAAAAAAATTTGTTCAAGTATTATGATGCAGAATGGATCGTTTATATCCCATTACTGAGCCCGATCGTTTGGATCTTACCCAGCCGGCTAATACTAATAAGGGTTGATCTTTAAAAGAATAGTTTGGAGATATATTTAGTATACGAGAAATTCAAACTTACACCCATAGACTGGTTTGTATATTTCAGCAATTTAGATTGGGCCCACAATGAGATTTTTAATCCTATTTTGAAAAAATATATTTATTGTTTAGGTTTTACCTTGAATGTCATAAATAAATTAATTTTGAGCATATTCACAGTTTTAATAAAGTATTAACGTCAGTAAATTTATAATTCTAATCTTTAAAATATTTAAATATTTATCGCGCTAAACTGTATGCAGAGCAAAATTTATTGGAAATTAGTTTGATATTAAATATTAGATGATCCAAAATAAAAAATAATATATATGTAAAATAAACGGTCCTCGGTAATTTCTGCGAATAAAGTTGATATTAATAAGTCACGCATGTTTAAAATAAATATAAGAAATCTGTGATACCATTCAAGAGCATCCTTATAGCTTTGTTTAAAAAAAACTCCAAATACATAAACTATCATTTTTTGGCTGAAAAATATAAAATTTTTGATACTAAATCAAACGAAATTTCTTTATTTTACTGTAATAAATCTGAACTAATCCCTGCGCTAAGGCTTAACTAACATGTTTTTCGTGATGACAGCGACACATGAATATCCTTTCAAAGAAGAAAGCATCAAAACCTGTTAGTGCAGAGTTCAAACAAGAAATTTTAAATCCATAATAAAATAAATTATTCAAATTGAGACATTCATTTAATCTCAAATGTAATTATACTTATTCCATTTTAGTTTTAATAGAAGATGATAAAGTTATAGAAACAATTAATTTATCTTTCAATTTGTTAATTTTATAACTGAAAATGATATCATTAAAAAAGATTGAGGATAAGTTGTTTATCTGAAACGAAAATGTTCCCGTTACACGAGCACAATTAAGTATTACAACAAAAATCTTCTTATTCTTCATTCATTTGCAAAATAATGAAGATTTTAGAAATTTTCTCCAATTTCCCCTATTTCCAAATTAATTGTTCGATCAATATTTTTACGTCATTTTATCATCGATTTTTAAACTTTTTTTTTCAAATAAATTGTTAGAATTCTAATTATTCATTCTAAAATAGAAATAAACGCTCAAAGTCTATTTATTAAAATATTTAATGAAATCATGGGGCTCTTATGTAATATTCTTACTGAAACATTATCCGGTTCTCAATCTTTTGCCGGAGGGCTGTTAAAAAGCATATAGCTTACTTTCACCAGATCTCAAACATTTAATTGTTTATCGATTTTGATACCTTAAGTTTTTGTGTAGATGTTAGAAATTGTAATTCCTAATTTTTGCATTTTTAATAAGCGCACAAAAGGGCGAACATATTTTATTTTTCAAACAAATATATAAAAAATAAAGGGCCGAGAAAAATAGATTATTTGGTTTGAAGAATAAAATGCATAGAATAAGATATTATGTCTTTTCTTCATACAAGCCCTCCGTTTGTAGTTAATATCGAACCTTATATGTAAGAGCCCAGGAAAGTTATACTTCAATATATAATTCAAACTTATACTTGAAGATCCTGAATCCTATGACGCAAAAATAGAATTTTGTTTGCATTTTTAGTCTGGATTAGGGGAATTCTTGTTTTTTTTTAAGTTTCAGATTATAAAATAATAATAAAAACAGATAATAGAGAGTAAATTATTAAAATCAATCTATGAAAACTTAATTCGAATGGTAGATTGTTGTTTAAAGCCACTTTTATACTCTTTAAGATATTAATTTTTTCTCGTTAACTGAAGCTATTAATTTGATAGTTCTCCTTAATATATAATAGTAAATACACATACATCAAAAGATTTTTTCCAAAAATTAGTAATCTGTTTAAATCAAAACTACACTTTGAAAAAAATATGTAAAAGGAGATATTAATCCTCTGTATACTATGTTGATAGTTCGTGGCTGTTCTTAATTTAGTCAACCTAAAATTATCAAAAAATGATTAAGTCTCAAGACGTTCTTTTACCAGGCAGATACACGTTAAACTATTAAGAGATTTAAATTTTATTAATTTGGAATTTTGTATATCGTTTCGAAAAAAAAAATAAGAAGATATTTAAGTTGAAAATAAAATTTTAATCAATATACTGTTAAAATTTGGTATGATAAATGTATTAAAAAGAGTTTTTTTTAAAGAATTATTACTTTTTTTCAATATAATTCAAGACAAGATGGATATCAAGTATCAATAGTTTTATACTTTTGATTTCATTCTCTTATATTAACTTGATCAACAAACAATAGAACATATTTTAATTTTGCATGCTATTTTATTAATAGTTTTGAGAAGAAACTCCTGCCTATTTTTATACGTAACATATCTTTCTAGGAGCTTTTATTTAATTCATAAAATAATAAGAATATACACTGCTATTAAAGGCAGACATAATAAGATTAGCCTAGGATTTTGCATAATATTTCTAATTGTGGATTATTCGAGCAACGCTAAAGATAATGGAACATCTAAAATTTTGACCACTTAATCATTTTAATTATAAGTAGTACTTATTGAGAAAATTTAACTATTCCTATGATTTAAATTATCTTAAAAAAATTTTAAATAATAGAGAATGTAATTATCACAACACGTATTTTCCTATTTATTAGACTTTGGGATTTTTATTTTTTTTAGTAGGGTATAAAAACCACTTGACTAATATTTATATGTGTAGAGCGAATATAATAGATTGAGTAAAAAGACCTCTACACAATTTCGTTTGCAGATTCAAACTCTGCCAGTCGTGATGGGGATTTGCGTATTAGGAAAAATATAAAAAATAAAATATAATAGTGCTTGCCAGCCTCATTATTTTTTATTTTTAATAATAATATAAATTATAAATTAAACTTAGACGACTAAAGGGGAGGCGCTAGTTGTTTACAGGCAGGGCCATTTGCTAAAAAAACACCAAATCTCAGCTATAGGAATGAGCAACCATGCCCATTGGGCTTTGGTTCTTTGGCTTGGTTATTTATACTTAAAAAATATATTAAATTTTTTTTTTAAATTCTGGTTTATAGTTTTTATTTAGTAAAATAGTATTCGATAATATACACTTTCTTTAAATTATCTCAATGCAAAAAAATTTATTAAAATTTAAAAAGATATGTTACTTTCGAATTGATAGAGAACTACGTGTTCTTATCTAATAACATAAATAAAAATAATTCACGTCATAATATTTATTTTATCAGATAAATTAATAACTTGAATATTTTAATTAAAAGAATATTTATAAATTAACATTTGATCGTTAGCTAAAATCGCTTAAGAATTATTTAAAATTATTATATCAAAGTTATTTTTTCAACGATGCTGCAAATATGTCGTCTTAGAGCAAGAAAATACATTAATATCGTTTATATATAAATTAATGATCTCAACATGCAGTGTAGAAATAAAATAGTTCCTTTTCACAATTTCAACACTTCAAAGTGAATATTTTAATATTTAAACAGACGGGTATAGTTTTTAGAAAACTTACTCTAAATATTTCCATAAAAACTCGTTAATTATAGCTTAATCTTTCTCATAAGAGGCTATTAAATTGCGACTCGAATTCTATTTGAATTAAAGCTATACTCAGGATAAAATATTAATGAAAGGGGATTCATTTAGTTTTTTTTAATAAACAAAAACATTATTCAGTTTTTTAACTTTATTATGATTTATCAATTAATTAACTCAAATTATAAGATGTAATAATAAATAGATTTCATACTTTTTGACGTTGCCTATTTATTTCTAGAATTCTTTTTGACTCTACCTACATTACGATATCCATCATATAAAATACTAATGGGGTTTATAAAACTTGGATTCAAATAAAATTATTAATTATTAAAAAGGGCGAAAATAAATTGTTATAAAAATAAATTTTATTACAGCAGCTATCCAAAACTATTTAAAGTGCAGTATTAAGTGAAAATTTTCTTTGAAAGCCCAGTTTAAACAGTAGGAGTACATAATGATACGTTGGAATTATGACAATCTTATTCTGTTAAATTTCTCCAACTAGAGATTAGTCAATTTTGGAGTATGTAGAATCAAATATTTGCTATCTATGTTTTATATTGCAGTATTCTCTATGCTAAGTCCAATTTAAGGATTTACCTTGCGCTTACCTGTATATAAAAAATACAATGACATTAAGTAATAATAGATGGATGAAATTTTTTTTATACATTTTTATAATACTTACGAAAAACTATAAAAATGGTATATTTTAAGAAAAATGAATTATAATTTATTCATTAATCATTTAATTTAATAGCCAATAACGCCTTAGCTTTAATAAGGCTTGATTCAATAACATAAAATATAGATTTTAGATAAAATCTTTTATCGATCGTAAAATGTTTGATAATATAAGCGTTTAATTAACCTAAAACTGCTATGAAATCGTTCCATAAATTATAATTAGATAGACATAAATTTATTCATATAAATGAATATAATAGCTAATACAATTATGACTATCATAAATAGTTTAAAATAAATTTATTGCTACATTTATTACACAATAAGCTTCCAAATAATATTATGCGCAACTAAATATTTTATGATTATAAAAATGAGTGATTTTTATGTATTTTTAAGGATATTTAAGTTATTGTTGTGGCTTTCTGTAAATTTCATTGTTTGGAATATTATTGATTATCTTAACGTTTTATGAGATATATAAAAAAATATGAGGGGTTACAAATTTATTGATTAAATATTCAGATAAATTTTTCTAAAATAAATTGAGCTACTCTATTTATAAATTATGTGTGTATAAAAAATATAAAGATGAACTCAAATATAATTTGATTTGATATATCTGCTTATTCAACACGCAATCCTTCCTAATTTGCTATATGTTTTTTAATGTTCTTCCAAAATAACAACAAATATAGGAAATGAAATATATTTGAGGAATTTAATATATTAAATAATAGTACAATATATTATTAATTTAAAAATTATAAATTGACTAATAAAATTTATGTTTAAACGTTTTTAGTTGAGTTATATAGCGCTGAAAAATAGTCCCCAATGGTATTTTCGGTCATAAGGTATACAAATAAAATTCTTGTGTTACAGTACTAAATCAATTCATAAAATTCTATTGAGTTTTTATATTGTAAATTTTCAGTAAGATTATCATGAGATTTTGAATCTGTAATAATATATACAATAAATGGAAAAAATTCCCCCAAGAAGGCCTTGGCAAACTTTAAAAGTACCAGTTGTTTGGATTTATCTCGTATATGAAAAGGATTTTATCCGTACCATTAATTAAAATATATTCTGGTTTTTAAAATTGAGTCTAATCCTTAATATAATAATAATATACGAAATCCGAAAAATTTAACATTTTTTTCTTTTGCTTATATAAAGATTCTTTATCATTTAAAAAATTTTAATAATACTTTCTGATATGTTAATAAAAAAATTTTTTTTAATTAGCCTAAAATTTGATTAATAAGATAATTTTAGAATTTTCTTCTTTATTTCTACCCATCTGATATAAAAAGAAGCGATTGCAATTATTTCAACATATCTCAATATGGTTTTAACCAACGGTTAATAATGAATTTCATCTCTGAAGAATACTATATATCCATTGATGCTCGAATAATGTGTCATTTTTTTATTAATGATTAGATTTATGCGTGTAAAGAAAAAACATTTCTATCGAATAAGAACATTAATTATTACAATTAAGACGATTAATAAAGAGAAATTTATGCATAGTACTTGTTTATAATTATAGAAAAAATGTTCGGGTTAATTCTCTGAGTGATCATATTGTATCTAATTGGGAGAATAATTTAAAAATGAAAAATATAAAATTATTGGATATAGAAATTTATCAATATAGTTTTACAATCTATCTAGATGAGTTAAAGAAAATAGTTACACAAAAATCTAAATATAATATGAGTCTGAGTATAAATTATAATCTTTCTGATGAAAATATGGACCGGAATGCGATTTTAACTGTTAAAAATATTAAAAGGCTATTGCATTTTAATTATATATCCTTCGGTGGCATTCATAGTCATTTTGCGTACGACTATAAAATCAAGTACTAACATATTATTAAAATTAGATTAGAAAGAGGACATTATATTAATCAAATTGAACTTCACAAATTTAGAATACACGTAGAAACGCATGAAAAATTATTTTAGAATGTCTTGAAATTAAATGAATCAAATATTGATCATAATAAGGTTAAAGAATGTAAATATTTAAATTTTTCCAAAATAAAAAAAATACATAATTTAATTATTAATAAAAAAAACTCTCATTTATATTTTTGATATATAATTTTTTTCTGAACCAAATATTAATTTTTATTAAACTAAGATACATATTTATGTAATAATTCAATTTGCTCAGATAACGGCTCATGCGGTGTAAAAAAGAACAAAAACGTAATTTTTGTTTTTATATTCTAGAATATAAGAATAGTCTTTTGTGTATGTACGGTACCATATTATGGTAGACGCTGCGAATTTAAAAAAAATATTTTTAATTGTGTAACATATAACCCTTCACATAATTATCAATGCTCTAAATGTCGTTTAGGATGGAATGGCCATCAATGTAACAATCGTGTTGTCTCGTCTTATAATATTTGCCTAAATTCTGGTATTATATGTATTATTTAACAGGAAAAACAATACTTTATGAAAGTAAAATTATTTGTCAATGTATATCAAATTATGGAGGAAAATACTGTGAAATTTATTTACAAAACTTCAATGTAGAAGTAAACAATCAGTACGCAGTAATACTTTTTTTTTAATATTTAGCCAACGCCCATACAAACAAAAAATTCTTTTATAATTATATTTACTGCTTCAATTTTGATACTTTTTATTTTATTCACTTTTATTTTCTGTTTAGTAGTTAAAAGAGCAGTTCAAAAAGTAATAATTAAAATATAACTGTAGAGTAATAACTCTTTCGAACTCTATTATCAAATGGCCTGCTTAGATAATTCTACATTTCCAAAGATTTTAGTATTGAATGAAAACAGAACTACGATTAATGTCTACGATGAAATTAATCTTAAAAGTATAAATGGAGGAAAAAATATGCTCTATGAGAATTTATGCGAAATATATGAAGACTACGGAGAGTCCATTTATATGGATAGCTAAATGTTTCTTGAAAATTAATTATATCTCGAAAAATAATATTAATTAGATTCTTAATAGCTTATATATTAACATTTATAAATCAATAAAGTTAAATATTTTAAACTCAACCTATTAAATAAATGGATATAATTTCTCTACAAAAAAAATTTTTCCATCAAATCCTTTAATAAATATTCATATAGAAATTCTCTTAAATGATAGAAAACTATAACTTCTGCATCTTTTATAGTATAAATTGTGGTGTATTATTTAAAAAAACATATGTAATATTTTGAATATCTTATAAATAGTTATACCAACACATAATTGTAATAGAAATAGATGTGTTTTGTACTTAATTATTTTACTTAAATTTATGATAATGCTGAATTTCTCTTTTACTAAAACTGTAAACTTTCCCGGTTCGGTAAAATTTATATTTTTATAAGCGAAAAACTGATAGTAATTTATTCTTTTTATTTCACATTTGTCGTTATTAAAAACGAAATTAAATTCACTTTGTGTAGCGATAAAATATTCTTTACATTAATTATCGAGACGTAAAATATATATGTATAAACATTAATATGAATTTTTGAACGATTAAAATATTTAATATAATATTAATTTATCAACTATGTCATAGAGCACCTCTAAAATTCAAATCTCTTTGAAAATGCAAAAATAAATTCGACATGCACAACCTTTTATACTAATATTATGAATAAAATAAAAAATATTTGTTGTTCTAATTTTATCTCAAATATAATACCCCCAATATTCTATCCCATATTTAAGCTTACTGAAAAAAAATTTTTTGAAAAGCAGGTGCAATTTTTCAATTATATATAGATAAGTCATTTTAAATATTTAGTTTTAATTTTATTAAAAGATTAAAATTTGAACGAAGTGTTTTATTGCATCTTTCTCCCAAAAACTTATATTTTCCAATTGAAAGAATTAAGTCATGTGTATTTTTCTACGTTTCCAAAAATGTAATTTGGCTAATTAATACAATTCTAATAGAAATTAGCAAGTTTAGAAAAAAATTTACAAATTTCAAAAATTCATATAATTACAAATAATGATTAAAACGCAAAACAATTTTTCTGATACGTCATTTGTCTGAAAAAAATTTTCCGAATACGAGACTTATCGAAACATTATATTTAGTTCAAATAATATAAATTAAAAAAGTTTTGAACCACTAATTTAATATATTTTAATGAACCTAATTATTTTATAACATTAATCTTTATTTTTCACCCTCCACTCTAAGTAGTTTATTTAAAAATAATTTTATTGTTTTATAATTTGAGTGCAATAATATATTAAGTATATAAAAAAATATTGAAATAAGAGAACCTTAAAATCAATTTCATTTTTCATTTAAAAAATAATAACTAGTGCTTAAAATTCAATTTCATTTTCGTGATGTGTTAGACTGATGGATAACTTATGCAAAATAGTCAATATTCAAAGCCAAGGGCGAACAAATTTAATCCACGAATATTTCATAAAAGATCATTTATGTAAAATATTGAGTAAGACACTTGACCCTTATAAAATCTTCTTAAAATTAATATTAAATTGAAACATTAATGTTATTTTGGTCAAAATAGTTTTGACATTTTTTGATGCAATATGTTTGAAAAGCGTGTAAAAATATTCGATTTAATTCGATAAATATTCTTCGTTTGGGTGAATTATATGATCAGTCAAAATACGAATTTATTTAAAATTCGGTGTAAATTGATTCTCTTTAAAGGTATTTACGATGTTGAAAAATGTTTAATTGAGGAACCTATAACCTTTGTATATAAATCTTGCGAACCTTCAACAAAGTCAATTATTCTCGCATCATTATTTATAATCAAAGGAGCAATATTAATCAGATGAATATTTTATTAATAATATATAAATGATATTACTTGAAAAATAAATCTGGGATAAACATTATGAGTAAGGCTAAAATAACAAATAGAAGAAAGATGGGACAACGGCAGATTAATTTATTGAAGATTTTCTGAAGAACCATTAAGCTAGTTTAAATTTTTACTAAATAAATGCATGAAAAATGAATTTAATTGATAAAAAATTGCCAAAATTAAAATTATCAAAACGTTAATTCCAATAAATTGTATAATTAATCTTATTATTTATTAAGACTAATATATGAATTATGTTGCATGACAAATTAAAATTTTGCTTTAAAATAAATTAATTATAGATAATGCTTTAAAAAAGCCTTAATTTTGATTCTTAATCATCTTCGGATAATTAATTTTATGGTAAATTTATTTCGGCAAAAACTGTCGAACGAATTTTTTAAATAAAAATAAGAAAACTTATCAGTTTAAAAGAAGAGAAACTATGAATACTAAAAAAATAAAGAATATGGCTAAAGTAACAGTCGATTGCATAACATCTAAAAGTGAGGAAAGAGGATCGACTAAACAAGAATAATTGAAATATTATAGCAAAGAAAATCCTTTATTTTCAATGGAAATTGACATCAATGCATATTAAAATACAGATGAACATAACATGATTGTACTATAAATTGATATAACCTTTTAATATATGGATAAATAAGTTGAATAAGAAATTTAAGAACAAAATATGCTGTAGAATCCTATTATATTACAATCCTTTTTTTATACACGTTCTTTTTTGCACGAAAAATCTGGCTACAGGGATTTAAAACACAAGAAGAAAACTATTCAATGAATTAGGAAGGTTATATTATTAAAAAAATACTAAGACCAAATATATTAAAAAGTTAAACTAATGGTTATGCCTACTTGAGGTATATATTTAAAATGGGTTAGAGAGATCTAACGCTTAAAAAACTTTATTCTCAAACAAGATGTGATTCTAAACATTTTATCGTGAAAAATCTAAGAATTTGTAAGTTGTATTGTGATCCATTAATCCAGAAAGAACAGAAAAAAAATTTTCTATTAAAGAGTAGAATTACCTCTATATTTCAAAAATTTCTGCTACCCTTAATTATTTAGTTATTATGCATTATTGAAATAAATAAATAATAAAATTAAATTAGGATATCTTCAATCTATATCATAAATTATTAAATGATAAGTGATAGATAGGCTCCATCGTTGGGTGAGTTTAAAGGTCAATTTAATAATTGCACGATTGTATTTGGTACAAACTAAATATTATTGTTAGTTTTTACAAAATTGTCAATTTTCTAAGTTTCAGTATCATGTTTGTCTTATCCGCATGCTCTAGTAAACATTAAAAACGATAATTTTAGAGAGAATATACGTAATTTTATGATGTGGTTGTACAAACATTATTTGACCGAAAAAGAAAAAGTGAAAAAAATGTATGATCTAACAAGGTTTATTAATTATAGATCGAACAATTTTTAATTGGTTCTTCCAATTTCGTTTCGATTATTTTTTTTAGAAGATGAGCACAAACAATATCAAAAATTAGACTTAGATCAACATTTTTACGATTCTTGTTATGGAATAATTACGGTAAGGGGCAAGGGAGTCATCGGGAAAAAAAATATATTCCCATGAACCCTCAATGATTATTTTCCAATATGAATGAAGGTTAGAAAGAGGATTGCTTAAATTGGTTGTTGCTTGGCCATGAAATATGGATAGCAGAAACTTTAAAGCTAACACCTTAATTTCTTGACATAATAAGGAACAATTTTTTCACGTAAATTATTGCGGACACAGCAATAGACCCTTCTCAAATAAAAATTGGACAAGGCAAAGGTTAGTAAAAAATACATTTGGCATAAGTAGAAACAAAAAAATTCTCAAAAAAGAAGTTGAGGCCATGTCACAGAAATCGTGGATAATTTATTCATTTCAAATTCTTATATATGGCCATGGAATTATCAATGAAACTAGTTAAGTTAAAGATTATCAGTGAGTGTTAATAAACTTTTAATATAAGTACCCTGTAATTTTTAATAATAATATGCTTCTTTTAGCCTATAGGGAAGCTCACATGTGTCAAAACATAACCAAATAAAATTTTGGACCCAATGATCTATTTAGCTCAATAAACCAGTATTTCTTAATCTAGCTACAACTGATTTAAATCTATTCATGGCCCTTTACAATCCTTTAAATAGTCTACAATTTAAAATTAGATTTAACCCAACTGTGCCAAATACTGAAAATTACACTTTATTTGGAAATAGTGAAGATATTTAGGGCTTAACTCCAAGTACAACAATTATTGCATATATTAAGTATAAAAAAATTGTATATATTTAAAAAAAAATCCACTGACATAATGAAACCACTTTTGGCAGTAAAATAAATTTATTTAAATAATATTGTAAAAATAACAAGAAAAAATATTTTTTTTTATTGGCTAAATAATTTTATTAGGAAAAAATAGAACATTAAAAGTTACTTTGAAAAAAAGCCTATCAGATTATAATAAATAGAAAAAAATGTAGCTAAAAATTAATTTTTGTTATCTTGGTGAAATTGGGCCCATTTAATAATTAAAAATATGTGCAAATATATTAGGAAACGGTAGAGGTTATAAAGTTAACACAAAATTTGGTTGGCAAAACAAAGATCGTCCATCCCATTATGACTGATAAGGGCTTGCAATATATTATAAAACTGTTCATGTTTCTAGAAAAAACATAAAGTTAACGAGAGTTAGAATTGTCATTCAAAGGATTTTTTATCTTTGAAGATTTGCAAGACGCAGATTTTAATCCAAACCTAGAAATTGTAGTGTTGAGGCGTCTTTCTCCTTATTCCTTGCGTAAACGGGATGATTCTTCTGCAATTTTAAAAATTAAATGACAGAAATTATTAACCTGTATAAGAAATTTAGAGAGGCAAAACTAATGTCTTTCTCAAACAAAAATATTTTTAACAACATCCGAAATATTTATTCCGAAAAAATTTACAGATTGGATATTATGATCATAATCCATATTAGTATTTTATACAGTTATGAAAATATATAAAAAATTTTAAAATAGTCTTAATATTAGAGTCAAATGTCTGAGATTTAAGAGAATTTTTATTGGATCCGTTTAAAATAATGAAAAGACATAATAGATTTCTTAATAACATCAAATTTAGGCTTTTATCTATATTCGGCATTCTATAAATATATGAATTGAAAAATTTTAATAAAAATAGCCTATTTTACAATACTCTAAAATATGTTTAATTTTTAAAATTTATAATTGACTGTTAGTATTTATATGTCAATCATATATGGAGATATAAATTTTTCACTTTTTACAAAGATATTTTAAGTCATAATATATTTTTGAATTTGTGCTGTTTATAGATAGATCTCTAATATTTATGTCTCAATTAGGATTCAGCCATTAAAGAAGTAGTAACCCATATTTTCTGAGCATCTAAATAATATCTCCAGTGATGTTTTATAGTATAATTTTTTATATTAATTTCTTAAATGTATGTGTTTTCATAATGAAAAATTCTACTGTTAGTAGATTTTGGTTTGGAAAGAAAGAAATCCTTTTCTGTTGGCATAAATTCTGTATGTTTGAGATGCAGTTCTCTTTTGAATTGGAAAAAAACTAAATCTATTTGGTTAATTAACATACAAAGTATAAAATCTGGTATATTCTGTAAAAATACAGACTTTTTAGTTGTATTAATGTATAATATTTATTGTGAATAAAATTTGTTGTGCAGGGACATTAGAATTTTGTTAATTTTATAAGACTAGAGCCTTTAAATAATATGAATTATATTTTCTTGACACGATTGAAGGAACCCTTTAAATACGAGATTCGCCCGAAGTTATATTGACTCTTGCAGAACATGTTTTCCTACATTTATATTCTCTTTAATTCTTAATTATATGTTTAAAATAAAACATGCAGATATTCTGTAAAAGAACTATTGATAATTTATCTAATAGTAGATGGCTAACTCAATCTAATACTTTTTTATATGTATTTACAATTTTTTTGTCTGTTTTGTGCAATTTTTCATATTTTTATGATAACAATATAATAGAAGGATAATTTGAATTTATACTTATGTGTTCTCCTTAGCTTTTATTGACTAAAAAACTTTTTTTAGCTGAGGTAATGGGAGATATTAGTTTAATGTCAATAAAATGAAAACAGAAATTATTTCTTAATTCATTTATTTAATTTCCGCTTAATTAAATTTCACACAAAATTAAAGAAATATATTAGATAAATTCATTTTTACAATAAAAATTTTCAACAAAGTCTTATAATTTTATTTTGTTTTAAAAAATGTATGGTTTTTATTTAAAATTTTTGTTTTCAGTACAGCCAGTCCCAAAATTAGAAAAAACAAAAAATCTATGTTGCAGGCATAGATTCAAAATTTGATAACGGTATTCTTATGATCTTTATAAATTTAAAGCTTTTTGAGTTAAAATATCAATACATTTTAAAAATACCTGCAAAAAAAATGAATTGTTATCTTTAAAAAAGCTACTGGAAATGGTTAGGATATTTTTAAAATGTAATTTAAATATAATTTAAGATAGAATTTAGAAAAAGTATAAGTAAATAATAAAGTCATTTTTAAAAATTAATTGGAGACATCGCCGCCAAATTTCCTACGTTTTAAATTAATTGACGGCATCCTTTCGGGTAACGAAAGTTAAAAAATAAATCAAATCTAGTTAATTTGATTATAAATTGACTTAAAGAGTAAATATTCTTGAAAAAACTATAAATAAGTGTCGAACGGACAAACAACATAATAATGTTTGTATCACGTAAAGCTTTAACGTCCAAATCAACTGAAGATATTTAAAAGGCATTAAGGGTAAGTTTTTGTCTGCTAGAGTCACAAAAAATTGTTTAAATAAAATGAGATAGTTATTGGGGGCAACAATTTAGATAAAAAATCAAATTGAGGGAAAAGTTACAAAATATGTGATAGTTAGTTCAAACAAAATATAATATTGCTAAGCATATACTGGGTCTTTCAACCTATGCTGTTCTATTAGAAATTCAAAAATAAGTTAAGTATAAAAAAAAATGAATCATAAAAATTCCGGACGGAAACAACTCTGCATTCGAAATTTGAAAGGGTCGACATTTTTTTCTTATCTACTTCCACGGCCTTGGTGAGTAAATATATCTTGATTACATAGGCCATAACCTTCATGTAAATAAAAACTATGATAGCGGCCTTAAAGGAATCAACATGGGGTATTAATTAAGACAGCCAATAATAACAAAATGTTGTTATTATTGCTGCCCTAACAATGATAAAAGTTTTTCGAAAGGTAACGGAACCATATTCCGAAAAAAATTATTTATTATCTTGGACATGACTTGAATCTCTCAGAATATCGTTTTTATATTTTATTTTGGCAAAAGCCTCTACGAAAAGAATATTGTCCCCATATTCTACCCAATTAAATCCTATCAAAACAATTTTTCAGCATTTAAAAACGCAACAAGCCCGCATCAGATGGATGTAGGAAATTAACCGAGTTAAAAGGATAACAACATTTTGTAGATGTCATAATATTAATAATGGAATGTTCGAGTCTTTCTGGTATATGCAAGAATACGTTCAGTCCGATTATAATTTAGAACCTTTTTTTATATATTTAAAATTAATTTTCCGTCTCCGGTAGAAATTTTATTCATTAATTTAATTAAAATCTAATAAATATCTTTTTTAGTGATCGCTACTTAATCTGTAACGTAGCCAATTTTTTGTCAAAGTACTGAAGTAATATCGGCATGTCACCAATTGGTAAATTAGGAAATTTTTTAATCTCTTTAGCAGGGATTCCATAAGTGGTTGATGCAACCCCTTTTATGTTCGATGATAACGTTTTTGTGAAATTCATCAAAAATTAAAAAGAAACATATCCCTATTTTGGTGATTCACATAAAATTTTATAATGTTTATTTTGTCGTTCTCAATTTATTATTATAATATATACATTTTGAGTAGAAATTCAACCTTTTTAATAAATTAATGTTTCAGTACTACGATATTTGTTAACTCTACCTTATGCAAGATATAAAAGAACAAATAAACTCAAAAAGTTGTGAAACATATTCGATAAGATTGAGAGATGGCACCTTGTGTTATTAAACGTAAAATAGATTGTTTTAGTATTTTTTTGTATAAAAATATACGGCAGAGTAAATTAATTGAAAAAAGGGTGTCTTATTAAAATAACTCTGTTTTTTTTTTATAATTATTTTATAAGACAAAAAACTCACAAAAGACAAAGTGGTTTAAAAAAACATAAAAATTGCAGACGAATGAAATAAAAGAAAGAACATGAAATTGAAGCTAAAGAAAATATATAAACCCCTAAAATAGGTATTAGAAAGAAAGAAATGTCACAAAATACCATTCTAATTGCGATAAGAACTATATTTTCGTTAATTGGTGTCAAATAAGAATTAAAATTTTAATGTTTTGCTTTATAATTTTTGTTTGGGCGGGGAAATGGGACAAAAAAATTAAACTAAAAAACGTTATATGGTCGAAAAATAAACTGTTTAATTACAGTAAGATAAATGAAAATATTTTAAATTCTTTATATCTTGAAAGTTTTGTAATTGAAAATCTGGTTACGCGCTATAGATTTTCAAGCGCCAATGCCTTAAGCAGAAAAACTATCCTCCGCAGTTATTTTAAGTAATATCATTTTATATAAAAATGATGAAATTTCCTTATCAATTAGCTCGGCAATTCGTAAAATTGACAAAATACTTCTTTTTATGGATGAAATAAATATCTTAGTTAATTAATTCTAGCAATACATTTACTTTAATATAAGGAATTATAGCTCTTATATCATTTTCAAAATTAGTGTTTAATATTCTGAATTGAAAAAAGAATTAGGATATATTTTTCTAAATCAAACCGTTTATTTGAGATATTACCTAATTAATTTTGCTACTCCTAAATCTTAAATAGAAATCTAAAAACTTGGATTCCGAATTGAGTTGGTGTATTCCCAGAAACATTAAACCTACGAAGATTCAAAAAAAAGGTGTTCTGGTGCAGTTAGAAACATCATTTTCCGTTTTATCAGCGAAGTTAAGCAACTGTTTGCTGCGCCAAGCGTTTGATGGCCAACTAAAATAAATATTCACTGATTCTCTATATATCATATACGATCATTTTTCTTTGAAGAATTAAAGCCATTTGTGGTCAGGTAATGGTATAATCCGTTAGAGGGGGGGACTTTTTTGGATAGAAACATTTTTGTTGTTTTAGCTATCTCTCTTTTAAGTATATTAAAAATGTGGAGTTCAACTAAAATTTATAAACAATATCACAACGAGTTAAGGCCTAATGACAAATTACGTAACATTTTATTTAGTAGGGGGTTAGGAAATTTTGATTTTTACAATGAAATATTAGAGAATAAGGAAAGTTGGCTGCAAAAATAATTTTTAGTGTCACGTAATGTACGAACGAACTCTTCCAGGGCTCTTTTTATGTTAATAGATATGGAATCATTTGTAACGCAATGTAAAAATGAATGTCAAAAATGTTGAACATTATAAACATTGAACCTTTCTTATTAGGCATATTTGAAAAATAAAAAAAAAATAATGGGCAGTAAACGTAAATTTTTACGACTGTATACTGATGCATTTTAATTTTGAAAAAGTAGGAATTCACAAAATATTTTAAATTCACGAAATTAGATTTATCGACCATGAAAAAAACATGTCAAAATACAACACAATATTAGTTTTATTATGAAGCAAACCTACTTAGTGATAATATCCTTTTAAATTTAAAAGACTAAATATATAAGTAAAAGAACCGGACAAAGCTGATCTATTTTTACAGAGATTTAAAATGAAAGTCTTAATTAAAAAAATTTTATTAAGAGAATAAAATTTTTAAGAGCAAAAATAGGATTGATTAGGTTTTTAAATATTAAAAAAAAAAAGACTGAAATAAACTTTTCAGCCGAAATAATAATTACACATTTAAGCACCTGAGCAAAAAATCTTTTTTTGTTTGCCGAATAAATGTGAGATGTAAAACAATTTTAACGTGGTGGAGCACAGTAAATTTGTAAAAAAAAGAGATTAAGAATAAATTTATATTTGAAAAAAATTCTGATTTAATAAAAATACAGTAGAAAAATAAAATGAAATTTTCTAAAATATAAATTGTAAAAATAATTATATCAGCTGGAGCTTTAAGAAAAAGTCATAAATAAATACCGAAAACAATCTCATTGTTCAAATAATCGTGATTATGTATCTGAGAACTAAATATAAAATTAGTACACATTTAATAAAATGGTTTTTAGGGTTATCATTGCATTTTGGTTAATATTTCTTGACTAAATTTATTAACACATTGTGAAGCCAAATAATTTTCAATTTCATATTCCTGGGAGGTCGAAGTTTAAGATTTTATATCTAAATGGAATTCTCTTTTAAAAAGTAGAATAAATTAATTAATATGATATTTTAAAAACTAATTTCAACTTTTATGTAACCATAGATAAGGATTAATTGCGAGATTTCACCAAAAAACTAATGCAATACACGTGAATGAAGTGACACGAATTTTTATAAATTTACATCTTTTTTATCGTTTTCCCTCGTTTACATAATATTATGTGCGTAAAAAATTTTTCCAATGTGGTTTTCGGTTAACAGAAGATGGTGAACCCATGTTAAAGAATAAAAGAACTATCAGTGAGTTCATTATTTAAAATCAGTTGCACAAGTAATTCTCATCATAGTGTCCTGTTTTTGTTACTTTTTAGAAATTTATTTTAGGAATCGCTTGCCTTTTTATGCTCCTCTTTTTAAATTTTATTTTTAACCGTTTAATTCATTGCTCAGCATGCCTTATGCGTTCAAAGCGGAACAAATTATGTTCAGCTAATCAAAAAAGGTATAAATTAAAAATCTTGGAAAGATAAATACATTATAATAAATAATAGTTTTTAGTATAAAGGGTATTTGAGAATGCTGAGATGATGCAATCCTTCAAAAATACAGTTGATTAATAATCCATACATAAATATACCAAATTATTCTTATAGGAGAAATCGGAGTTCATGGCTTTCGTTTCAAAATTTTTTACTTATAATTCCTCTGTTTTTCCCGCACTAGAATTTAAGATTAGATTTATAGGTATGTTTATCGATCGGAGGGGACCTTGTGCCTGCAGTTCAAAGAACAAGAGCTCAAGTTTCGGAGGCTTGAATTTTTCAAAAAAAATTAAAATTTGAGTTTTGTTAGGCAACGTGAAATATGGTGGAAGACGGGGGCGATAAGCGAATACACTAATAATTTCTTTAGAAATTAGTTGTTAAAAAGCACAATTACATTTAGGGAGGCTTTCTAGTGTAATTGTTGCAACCAGTTTTTGTGAGATTGTCGCGATAAAGAAACGTCAACCGTTAGAGATATTCTTGGCTTAATATGTATGTAGGCTTTTTATTGGATAGTATAGGATTGATGCAATCAAAATCAAAACCATTTATGGTCCGATGAAATATTCTCTGTGAAAGACGAGTGCTTATTGGGTAAGAAAAGTTTGTGTTTCTTAGCTAGCCCTTAATTTAGATAAGATTTATCATGTTAACGAATTTTTTGTGATCGATAACACTGTCGAGCTGTTAAGATCATGGAAAAAAGTATTAGAAGCTTAGCGCACATTTAAAATTATTCTTGCGCCTTCCTGTTGAGATATTTTTTAACGGATATTCAGATTTATTTTCTGTCTGTAAAACTTAAGACCCATCAATTATTTGAGTTTATTTGTCGTATTTTTGCTTGAACATGACGCTTTAAGCAACTTATATACTGAGACCATTTTCACCTATTAAAAGTTTGAAGTTTATGATAGAAATGGACGCCGATACCATGCTAAAATCTATACACTCTCTTTTATTTGCCTTAGAAAATATAATGATAGATTTTCTACGTTTTTATAAACTCTGTTGTCAATGAATATAAAAAATCAATTATCTCGCCGTGCGACGCATTAGATTTCCTGAAATCATGATATTTTTTTCGCTCAAAATAATTTTACATGTTAAGCCTTTTAAAATGCGTCAACTTTATCTCTGTGATCCCTTTTGCGAATATATTTCTTTTTTGAATTAATTCCTACCAACGATACCATATAGTAGTTTTTTTTTCATTTTGGGAACTAAAAAGAAATGTCGCTGTTTTTTTATGTAAACGATTTGTTTAGAATTCTCATTTATGCTGATTCCCTTCCGTAATTTTTTACAGCAATTTAATATTGAGAAAATCTGCTTTGTCTGATAATAATTCATTGTTATTACCTTTCCTGGCTGTATCTTATATCTAAAGTTAAAATCCATTTATTTTAACTGAACATATTTCTTAAATTCTTCGCTCTGCCATTATAAAATTCTCAGAAATATTCCGAATGGAATAGAGAACAAAGTACAATTACTTTTAGATTAAAGAGTATTCACTCTTAATTATAATTAAAATTTTAATTTTCTCTTATCTTCTTACATTTTCAATCAATATAATTACATCCTAAAAAGGATCCTTTAAAATGGAGGCGTTCAGATTTCCAAGAATAATGTTCAAAACACGGGCAGATATTGAAATTCAAAGAACTAAAAAAAACTGTATACTGTCACTAAAGAAAATAAAAATTCCTAAATGTGATAATATGTCATAATGGAACAGAGTCCTTTCCTACCGGGACCAAATTAAACTGAAATATTTTCAACTATATGATTTTTTTATTTTATAATTTTAAAATTAAGAATTAAAAAATAAAATAATTTCTACACTAAATATATATTGTCAATGACCCTTATTAAAAATTTGATTGATGAAGTAGATCCATTCCTAACGTTATTTCATATATTTTAAAATTCAGTTTACTACTTTTTGAATATCCTTAGCTTTGCGTCTCTCTCAAACTTGTTTCGCTCTAGTTAATATGTTCTTATCCAGCAAAAATTCTGCAAATAGATGCAGGAAATGCAAAGTATATATAATTACAATTAGATTTCGAGGAATTGCGCAACCCCTTAGCGGCATTATTGGTGGTCAAAACTCGAGAAATCTAAAATTTTCACGTTCAACATGTCGTTTTCCTATTTAGCATTGGCCTCTCCATACTAGTACGTAAAAGAGTTGCAAATGTAAGTTTGTAAAAATATTAATACAGTGGAATGCCTTCGCGGGGAAAATTATCCGGTTCCATCAACAAATTAAGCATAGGCCTTTCAATCAGATATCCGATAAGCCAACCCTGCCAAAAAAACGGATACTTTTTTTGCAAGCTTAATTTGACTTATCTCATAATAAATTATAATTTTGGAAATGGTCATATATTTTTGGGAAGAGATGGTAGAAACAAAATGGATAATTTACATTACGAAAGTGTATTTAAATTGAATTTAAAGCAGCTGCCTCAAAGTCAAGTAACCTTTATGTAGGATATAATCTTTCTCATATTTATATTAATATGAAATATATTTGAAATCGGTAGATATATCTTTTTTTCTCTTTAAGTAGTAAATGACAGGAAAAGAAGGATAAGCTGGGATTTATGAAACAGTGTAATGTTTGAAAATAATTTTTGATAAATTTAAATGTTCCATCAACACACCAAACAGGGCTTTCTTTAAGGCTTTTTAGTAAAGACCATAAAAATATCAGGGCAATGTTGTTCATATATCATCAGAGGTAAGGTCCATATTGATTGCTCTAGTTGTTAACCTTTTACTTTCCGATTTTCTTCTCCTTGTCTCTGGCATTTAAAAGAAATTTCTGCGGTGAGTTAATCAATCTAATACACATAATGTCTCTTGTTGATTGGTTGCATAAAATGTCACTAAAAATGACTATTGGGGAATCAGAAGACGTGAGAACTTTTTTTTTTCATTTTTTTGCCAGTGGCTGTGGAAATTTTAGGATAAAATGACGTAACTTGATTGTACTCGCAGAATAATTCTAAGTTACTGGCTTCAGAATAAAAAATGTCATAGTGGGCTTAAAAAGAATATTTGTTGTCAACGAGCTCCATATATTAGTTAATACATTTCATTTTTAAAAACACCAGTAAAATCCCAAATAGCATATTAATCGGCTTCATCTGCTCATATAA
>SGJC01000126.1:0-22005 GCA_009887335.1 Henneguya salminicola | reverse complement strand
AATTCCCCATTTGTTAATCCCGTAATTTGGGGATGTGCTGGACATCGATCGAGAATAAGCGCCACTTTGAAATTTTGATTTCTTATTTCCTTGTCGATCGAACTAAAGATTTCCGTGAAAATATCGCTTGCCATCCAAGTTTTTCGGTTTGCTCGATAAGTGACTGGAATATGCAGGACATTTTTAAAGCATCGTGGTTTGAAATATTTTCCAATCACCCAAAGAGGAAACTTCTTTCCTGACATGCTAACACAATTCAAAACAGTTATCCTTAATTTTTATTTGTTGCCGCTGTGAACACTCTCGTGTTTGAAAGCCAAGGTTTTTTCTGTGGCTAACAACCAAAATAACCCACATTCATCGCAATTAAGAATATCTTCAGCCGAATATTTTTTTAAAATTTATTTACTGAGGACTTCTTTCCAGGGATGGATAGACTCAGCAGACACAGAAGAACTTTCTCCGGCCATTCTTTTAAAAGCAATCTCGTGTTCTGGTTTCCAGGGACTGATCCAACTCATGTCGACTTCCTCGTTCTGCCCCCACCTTCCCAAAATTTTTAACGAATTTGGTTGCTTGCTGTCTCATGATTTCTCATTCTATTGCCATCTCTGGTCTATCGGCTCTCATAGCTGAAACCCAATGCAACAATGCTTTGCCAGTCGATGCATATTTTGATTGTTTCATTCTTTTCCTGAAATGAATTCATTTTGATATTTTTATTTTATTTTTCCGACATTCCTAAAATATCACTCAATGTTTGCTGCTTTAATTTAAAATGATTTGAGATTTGAATTTTTTTACTTCAGGATGAGCTTCTAAATAAAAAATAATTTCATTTTATTTTTCTTGTTGAATTATAGTTCTTGATCGTTATGGATTCATAAAAAAATGTATATTAAAAAATAAAATGTAGAAAAACCCGGATTAAAGATAAAAAATATACAGGACACTTCAAGAATCCCTTGAATTCCGGATTACAGGGAATCGTATTAAGTAAAATCATTATAATGGGTTTAATAACAAATTTATTTGGGACTTGAGCATTTATCCGGATTTAGCGAATTATACCGTAGGTATGTAATTTTGATATTGACAATTGACATTGATAGTCCACATATCTCTCTACCGACCTGTTAAGTAGAATTTCTGATCCTTTTTTTACCTCTAAAGGATAATTCTCCTATATTTTAAAAAAGTAATCTGAATAGATATTGATTCTTTATGAGTACATCGTTTGCGTCCGAAAATTCTCTCTTAATCAACCAGATAGTTAAAAAATGAAGTAAAAATCTCTCAAACTCGAATGGATTGGAAGATTCTATATTCAGCCTTCCGATGTATTCTCCCCTTTCAACTTTTTGCAATAATTTTGTATTTCCTTCAGTCATACTATTTCTCAAGAAATAATGCAGTCAACGAATTGGAAACTTAACCCATCAAAATATGCTATACCAGCATTCTAGCAGGAGCTGGATCGTCCCAATTATATATTTTTAGCCTCTTGCCATATCTTCCCCTACTTTTTTAAAATTGTAGACTTATTTTGTGATTACTTTCGTTTGGAGTAGTTTTACAAAATTACAAATAAAACGAAAATCTCGTTGTTTTAAAGTTGCATCTGTCAAAAGCTGAATTTGAAAATACATGGTAAAAGAACATTTTTAAATTTTATTCAAATTATTAATAACTCTTTTCTCTCAAAAAGAAAACCACGCAATTAAAATAAAATTTAACATGTCCCTTCCAGGCCCATTTCAAAATTACTATGGCCTAAAAATGAGTCTGATGATCTGTTGTGAGAAAAAATGCCCTAGAGTAAGTCAGACATATTATAAACACTAAAATATAAAACTGAAGATTAACCCCCTCTCTTATATAAATTATCTATAGCTGTATTGATTGAGCCATTAATACGAAAAAATAATTTAGCTTAAAAAATGTTACAATATTATTAGATCTTAAAATGGTAACAAAAATTACAGTCGATACAAGAATGAAGGGTATTGATAACATGAAAGATATCTCACTCAAAAAAAAATTTTAAAACTTGATCAATTTCCAATTTATACTGTTTGAACTATGATTGACACTTTTACAAAAGTTGAGCATGTGAAAAAAATATCCAGGTAAAGTAACCGGAAGATCATCCTAGAAATATTTCAACGCATTAGACAATTATTGGATGATAATGTCTGGTTTACTTTTTGAAGGCTTTCAGAGATATTATTGACCCAGAATTTGGAATTATTAGGTCGAGATTCTGGCATAAAAAGAATGATTTATATCAAAGCTATATATAAAATAGCGTTGAAGAAATAACTGCTGAATACGTCGATGCTTTCTATAGAAACATGGAGAGATATATACGATTGTCTTTGGGCTGCAAAGAAACAAATTGAATCTTCGGGGTTTTGAAATAATTTATTTAAAAATATCTTTACCATTAAATTGAAGAGGAGGCATACATAAATTTAGTCCCATGGCAGCTTCCTTATGTTAGTGGTACTAAAAATTTAAAAATTTTGTACATCTACCCCCCTGTTGCGATTTCGTAGTAATAGTACGTTATCTTAAGAACAAAACCGTTATTGTTTGGAAAATTCATTAACACGCGGCGTGTGTAGATAATTTTGATAAAATACTCAAAGGGAGCCCACATGAAATATTTCATAATTTTATTCTATTCTGTCTAATATAATATTTATAGTACACATAAAGGACGTAACATAATATACAGGGCTGTTGTGAACTATTTAGGTGCCGAACACATACGAATGAAGTGGTGCGTAATGAGTTAAAAATGTAAAAAGAGATATAAGGAAAATGCTTAATTGTTGAAAAAAAAATTAAAGAAATGTCAAAACAGTTTAGATTGGGGCCTATAAATCTCTCTTTATGCCAGCTAACTGGGAGATCTGTCTACAGCATTACCTCGTTAGTCAAATTGTTGGTGTAAAAGCTGAAAACATTAATTTTCTATTGCAAAAAAGAATTGGACTTTCAGATTAATACTTTTTCGAATACTAACGAATGATCTGCATCTGATTGGTTAAATATTTCCACCGTCACAAGAACATAAATCTTAAAATCACTTACACCGGCAGGTGGCGCACGCGCAAACCAACTGGCAAACGATAATTTTATTCGAAAGAAATATACTTTTTAGCGCCGAGGTACATTTTCAACTTAATGGGCACAGGAATTGACAAATTTGTCGTTTGGGGTATTAAGAATCCTTAACTTGTTGTAAGAGAAGTGTGGAATACACAATAAGTTACTTACTCGAAGGATATTTTTGCTGACAAAAAGATTGAGACATAATTTCCCACAAATAATGCCTTGATGGAAAATTTGGCGTAAAATAGCCACAGAAAACAGGTTATGAATATTTTATTTTTCGATTAACGTGACATTTATTTTATAATCTCATAAAAGCATTAAAATTTTTTCAATAAATGGTTTTATTTTTCAGAATTATACCCCAGTCCAATTTTGACATACCGCCTTACAATACAAAAAACATCAAGAAGATTTCCCTTTATCCTCTCGGTTGGTACAAAATGTCAGGATAATCTCAGTAAAACAAAATCAAATGCAATAAACTAAAACTAATAGGTACGATTTTATTTGAGTTATTATATAAACGAGGTTTGTTTTTTTAGCCTTCACATAATATTACCCAATTGAATGATAAATTATTTTTACATTTTTTCAAATTGTACCATTATGCTCTTAGAAATATTTAAAACTGAAAAAAATATAAAATTCAATTTTATTTTAATATATTTTACATTTAGTGTTAGTTAAGGGTTTAGGTTAACTTAGAATTTTTTTTAGGTAAAATTGGAGCAATCCTTTTTTTTTATTTTGTCAATAAATTGTTTGAATATATTTTTACTATTTAAACTGCTCTAATTTTTTAGGTTGTTTGAGGCGACGAGTGCAGTTATAGTATCTTATTTTTCGCAGGCTTACATTTAAAAATGAAACTGTTTTATTTTCTTCCTTCCCCATTCTTCATTTTGAGTCACTTTCTACTTTTCTTATCCTCCCCCAACATCGTTTATGTTCCTTAGTTCCACTTTCTTCCAATAATCAACTTATCAATTCTTCCTTAAAATATCCTTTTCCCTAGAAATCGAACTAACGGGTTCCACTCCAAACAAGAACTCTCCGCAATTACACTATCCCTGATACTTTGCCAATTTAAAAGTAACAAAATTATAATTTAATTAATAAAAAAAATACGAAAACTAAATTATACTTTATAAAGGTGTTACGATGTAAAGAAAAAAATGTCAACAATCATTTAACAAAGAAGACCATAAAATGACATCACGATTTCAAAATATCTTACTTATGTTATTACACGCGGAACTCTACTTTCGTACATAATTGGTTTCTGAAAATATGTTAAATGTACGAGAGGTAGAGGGATTTAAAAAATTACCGATTTAGATTGATTATTTTTTTAAATTTACTTGAAAAATATATCCTACAATTAATCAATATAAGTACAGTTTCATTTAAATTTAGTACTGAGGTGTTTTTTTATAAATTTGTCGAGAATAGATTCGGTTCCCACATTTATTCTTTTCTCGTAATAAAGTTCTCTGTAACTTGCAGCATCTTTTTCAATTGCTCTTCGTACTTGAGAGATGCCCTCTCCGTTTAGATCACATTCTTTCATAATGGCCCGAAATTTGTTAAAATGCATGAAACCTGCATTCATATTTTTTATTATCAAACTTTTGACGGTTGATTCATCAACTTTATCCTCATTTTGGATTTCCATTGACTCTTGTTGTTTAATTAAATATTCATTTAATGGAAGTTCTTCATGAGATGCAATTAACTCATAAACATTTTCGTAATTAACATCCAAATTTAATTCATTCATTAGGCCAATTATTTTGGTTATGATCATTTCCAGAGTTGATAGAATCATCCATCAATCGCAAGCATAATTATTTCCACGAACCGTTCATCGTTGACTCTTTTATTTCAGCCAATGGGCCTGATATATTGTTTATTGCGTTTTATATATTAAAGTTCTTACAAAAATCTCAAAATGAAGGACCATCTTCCTTGTCAGTTGCCTTAATAGCGTGGTTCATTAATGTCCTCATATATCGTTTAAATGAAGCTATAGCTGTTCGGCTATTGGCTGTGGGAGACACGTAGTATTTGATGGAAGAAACACAATATTTATTTATGGGAATAAATTCTGAAAACATTTCGGATTTCCTTTGCCCTATCCGATATTAATTATGCTTTAAAAGGTAGAATATTCTCATTATAATACTTCTTGACTGCCGGAATGAAATGATGAATAAATCAATCTTTGAAAATTAGTGCTGTAATTCACGTTTTTTTATTTGATTTCCAAATAACCGAAAACAATTTCTTATCCTTTCCTTTTAATGCTCTGGGATTTTCTGATTCCTAAATTAGCATTGGCTTTAATTTAAATTCGCCAGCTAAAATTCCACCTAAAATCAATGTCAGACAACTTTTGGGAGGTTTATATCCCGGGGGTAAAGGATTCCTCTTTCGATAAAAATGATGGTTAGACATTTTTTCCCAAAATAATCCTGTCTCATCTACATCAAATATTTGACAAGAAGGAAAATGTTTATCTTCAATAATATTTGTCAACGGAGAGATAAAAACACTTGCAGCTCCTCTATTTGCATTAGCAGCTTCTCCTGTGAATTTGATATTATGCAGAGAATGCTTTGTTTTAAATTTGTCGAACCAACCATTACTTGCTAGAATTTTTCATTTAATCGAGCTTTCCAATCTTGATACAAACTAAGAGTCTTGGCTTGAATAATTGAAAAGTTCAGAGAAACACTTTTATGATTTTGATCTTCAATCCAGGATAATATCGATCTCTCCATGACCATGCTTTTCTTTTTGAACCAATCTTTGAAGACAGATTTCCAGTTTTGTCGACGCATTCTTTGATTTTTGTCTTATTTTCAAAATTGAACATATCTTAGACCGGATGATTTTGTACGAACAGCCGATCGAAGAAGAAGATGCGACGTTTTCAGACCGCCTTATTATTTTCTTCTTTATTTGTATTGTAAGAAGTTGGTGGGTTCTTTGACGATTTTTTGAACACTGCACTGCTTCTCACTTACGTTTATGAATTTATAAAAAGCGTAATATTTATTAATGTTGACACAAACATGAACAAATACGTAAATACACATACTGATAAGATCGTAACTTTAAATGTGTTCGTAACCTCACGAATGTGTACGAATAGATCATGTAAATGATCAGATTCGATCACCCGGAGGGGCAGTAATTCCTTTATTAGACCGCTATATGTCAAGTGAGGTTAGACACCACATAAAAAAGAGACATACGAAGAGTATGTAATTGCACGAAAACAGTTTATTATTTATGTAGAAATAAATATTTTTTTGTTAAATGTACAAAATTGCAAACGGTACGAAATTCGAGATCGACTTGTATATTGACATCACAATGAAAAGGGGGAGGGGGTGTAGTATTTCTCACACGTTTAGCGACACCTCTTAGGTGAGGGATAACGTTTCCGCGTGGGATTGAAGCATCAATGTGATTATTGGGAAAATTGTAAGCAGAAGCCCTCGAAATTAATTTTAATTATTACCTTGTAACCATGTTGAATTTGAATAAACCTTCCCGACATCTTCTTAATCCATACTAAAAAAATATTTTGTAAAGATTTAATTTTATGAATGTTAATTTAAAATATGTTAAGCGGATAAAAAAAACGATTAGGGGAAAATTCCGCAAAAAATACTCATTCTGAGAAAACATATTTTGTGCACAAAATGAGGTTTCTTGAATTAATTAATAAAAATATTTAATAGGAAGAATTATAGATTTATTGAAAGTCTACCTTGACTTTTGTTCTGTTTCATTCTAGTCGTTAATTTAAATATTCCCACTCTTGTTTGCCGTTGGGGGTATCCCGACCTGTGTTTGTTAGCAACTTTCACTTATCTTGAATACGGATATCAAACCATTCTCTCTGATCAAAATTTTAGATTGATTGATTTCAGAATTTTGAAAAGATTTTGTAGGTGCATCTTCAAATTAAGAATAAGAGCTAAATTCCATTAATTTATACTATTTTTCAAATTAGAATTGAAAAATTATTTTATTTTGAAAAAATTTACTTAAAGTTGCTATTTTTAAGTTATAAAAGATTTATAAATTTTAAAACATTTAAGGTAATATTAATCCGACATTTTTAATCCGTATTAAATCGTTCTCCTTTTTGTAACTTTTATTCTCCTATTTTTTGTATTTCCTATTTATTTAAATATTTTTATTATTTAATTCTAGAAACCTCATTAGATGCATTGAAATATGTTTTTGCAGAATTAGTATTTTTCGCGGAATTGTCGTACGAGGAAAAGATCTGCATCGAAAAAAAACACAATGAAAAAATAAAATGGCAGATGCGCACAAGTGGTAACCAAACTCACTTTATTCTTTTATTTTATTTCGCTTTTAATATTTTTAATATCATGCGATTAATAAATAAAAGGTCTCAACACCGATAAAAAGATATTTTACTAAAGTGCGCAACATGTCCCCTTTACTACACTATAGCAAGTTAATGTTTGTAAAAATATGATGTTAAATTTAAAAAATGATTAAAACTCACTTCTTCATTTATTTTATTTTTAAACATTTGAAAATTGTTCCACCTTTACAATTGCGTTATCATTTTTTTCAAACTTCAGCCATAAGCATTTCATAATGAACATCATCATTCATTTACGTTGAGGAGATATGGAGGAATTAACGAAAAAATCTTTAAGAAATTGGTTATGTTTCAAAATACCACCCTCCCCCATTGGGCCTCATCCGTTTATCTTAGGTAAAAAAATTAGAAAAATGAAAAAAAATCAATTTTACTGTCTGTTCGCGAATTTTTTATACAAAAATTTAACGAGTTTTATAAATTGGATATTTTTAAATACGTTGAATTTTGAATGGATAAAAAAAAGCTATTAAATATTTAAAAAACGAAAAAATTGTTGAGGAAGCAAAAATTTATTTTAAGCATAAAAAATTATAAAAATCTATATTGAGCGAAAAACATATCGATTTACAAAAAAATTCTGTTGAGAGGTAATTTCTAATTGTAGTTATATCTTTTATGTTTAATTATGATAGGTGTCAATAAAATTTTAATGCTGATATATCTCTAAATCAATAAAACATCGAGATGTCCATTAAAAGTATGACTGGTTGGGCAGTCTGAATCTATAAATTATTGATGCGCATGGTTCAGAAATACGTGTTTTTCGATTATCAACATTAACAAAAATTAAGAATTAGTCGGGGGGGGGGGGTGGGGCAAATATTTTACTTGAGATGCAGGAAACTAAATTGAGGAAATGAAAATACAACTGCGATCTCAGAGTAGATGGCGTTTTGCTCTTGGCTGAATTCGAAAGCAGTCCAGAACGAAAAATTGTATAAAATAGAATTACCGAACCGATCTAAGGAAAAGAGAAAAGATCTTATGGCATTGTATATTAAAGAGAGATCTATTGTTTATATAGACTAATAAAGGTCGTATAATGGCTCGTGCCAGGAATTAGACTTTGATCCTCCCCCAGCGACCTTTGTTAATTCTATGGCGACGCATAAAAATACTGCCTAAGTCATAAATAATGAATTTAAACCATCAACTTCGCCATTTAATATTAGGTTTGAATGCGTTGCAGGTTTTCTTGGTATTTTATTTGGCGAAACCCGAATAAAAATAACCAATGGCAAATTTTTATAAATTAGTTTATTGATGTAATGCTTCTAAAAAATTGAATTTATTATTTTTATAGATTTTCAAAAATCCATAATTTGGGGTTGACATGTTTGGTTATGATTAAAGGCTTCAGTTATTTGTATCTGATCAAAGCTGTCGTATACAATATTTTTTTATGTGCAGAATAAGTGAATTTTTTACATTCGTGTTAAATTTTTAATTTCTAGAATGTCCCTCTTAAGTTAAAATATCTAGACATCCTATATGCAATTGTGATGACCATCCAGCATATAGTGCTAGTCTGTCAATCCCATATGTTAAAGTAGCCTCCTAAATCCCGTAGCGACGGGACTAAATGGGGGCAGAATTAAGTTGTGCCGGTCATTGCCAAGCCAACTTAATACCATTGACCTTTATATTTTCAATTATTTTCACGCAGCTGATTTTAAAATATTTTTTATTTTACTTTACCTTTAAAGTTTATGTTTATATTTTTTTGTAGTCGACCTGGATGTGTAAAACCTTACTGATCTCGTTCGAGAGGGGTTTCACGGTCCTCCCTTCTGCCCCGATGCAGACGCCAGGTAGGCACCACTGCCAAGATTCAAAGGTAGTGTGGTGGTCGTCCCCACTAAACGTCACACCTAACCTATTTTCTCTAGGGACACCACGCCACAAGGGAATTGAATCGCGGGGTTAAGTTTATGTTAAAAATGTTTTTAATCTTAAATTTATCAGATAATTGAGAAAAAACATAAATTCTCTATTTTTTATCGCTATTTAAAAATTCATTTCAAATTATCAATGAATGATGCAAAATAAATTTTTTTTTATTTTAAAAGAATTTATAACTCCTCGAAAACAGGGCTTAAGAGTTTCAAGTGGGTGAATTTTTTTTCGAAGAATTTCAGTTAGACTCCGAGCAATGGTTCTTTGTTCGAATGCTAAAAATCAATCCTTTAGCGTGGGCCATAGATGTGAGATTAGCTTATAAAAACGTAGGAGGTTTAACAGGGAGGGAATTAGAGTAGAGTATGCGGAGAAAATGAATGAGATTGATTCCCTACCTTTTATAAATATAAAAAAATAAAATTTTCAGCTCGAAATTTTTTTGGGTTTAAGTGCTACAGAGTGGTGGGTAATATGAAATTGACTGCATAATCTTAAACTGAATTTGAAATTAAAATAAATATTTTTTTTTACCTGTACAAGATATATAAAACCTTATTGGTTCCTTTCAAAAAAAGTTTATTGTCGTCTATGAGTTGTTAGTCAATTGCGCAGTAGACATCATTGCCAAGACATTTTTAACTGTGTGAAGATTTTACGAACTAAACTTTACTTACAGCCTCAGGGGTACCGTGAGCTGGAGTATTGACTCATTGTGTCATTTCCCCCTATCTCCTTCCATACGACACATGAAAAGCTATATCTTTGCAATTTTGACTGTTTCGCCATAATTAATAGTTTTTTAGCAGCTAGTAACATACGGTTCTCACAAATCGCTCTTAAGTTTTTGTATATACCTCGTTTCAATGTTCGTTTACCATATCCTTCTTTTCTACACACATTTAGGATAGTTTATTTTTTTACTCATTTTTAGTAAAGCGTTTAGACACAGGCATCTTGACAACAAGTATTTGTAGCTGAAAGCTCATAGAATGCTCTCCACAAATACACAACTCAGCATACTAAGCCTAAAATATCTTAATTTTATATTATTCCCACCATTAACTAATCTTTCAAGTGAGCCGTTTCCGATCGAAAGGTATCAAATAACAAAAAATCTGGCGCTCTTTTATCTTAATGGAAAATATTGAAATTACCTCAAATAAACCTCACGCAGAGTTAGAAGCCAGACTATGAAAATTTGTAGGAGGTATCACTCGATTTTTTTGGTTATTATAACTAAAAAAATAAATGAAATTTCAAAAATAAGGCTCTCAATTGAACACATGAAGGGTATCACAGTTCATATCAAAATTCATTAAGATTTCGAAATTTTTCAAATCTATTAACAGGGAATTTACTAAATTAAATCATATGTTGTTCATTATCAACATGGTCACTTGTCGCCCGTTACTTGTTTTAATTATAACATCTTTTGATAATTAAACGAAATGAAATGACAATTAATTTTATGATGTTGGGGAGTTGAAGAAACAAACTGTGTTTATTATATTAAGTTTGTGGTGCCAATAAAAAACTTGGTCTACTTTTATGTCCAGGTTGAATACACTATAATTATTCGATATGACCATAATATTTTGGATTGTAAGATCGTTCTTCAAACTTTTGATTCTACATTTTAATATACCCTGCCAGCTATTGCTAAAGAGAAATTTCACTAATTCAAATTAGTACGAATTATATTGAATTCACCAAGATAAATTTATTTTACTCAAAATACATATGATTGGGACATATCTCATTCTTTCAAACACTCTTCTTGAAAGTTATTTACACTTCAACTCCTATATTCATTATTTATATACGCACCCAAGTCTTTGTTACTTTCTACAACTAAATATATATCAGTTATAAACACGATATTGATATCTGGCGTATTCTTGAAAGGCAAGATAACGTCGAGCAATTTATATGGGAACTGTTGGGATTTTGAAAAAATCAAAATTCGAAAAACATTACGAGTATTTGCGCCATTCTATTACTAATACTTGCAGAAGATCCAGAGGAAGTTCGCCCTTCCTTCCCCTCATATTCCATAATAAGTTATTGCGGTCTAATTCACAAAAATTAATGATCGTTTAATAAAATTTATTTTAGCTGAAAAATATGAATTGCTTTTTTCATAATTTTGATCGTAATTTCGTCGCAAAGACCGACACTTCAAGCAGATGATTGTTCTATACAATATATTTTTAAAAAAAAAATTGAAATATTTTAAAAATAATATAATTCTATAATGATGTTAGGTTGAGCCGTGATTGAAAGCGAATCCTCAGGTATATATAATAGCAATAGATTACAAAATTTCAATCATTAATCAAAATGGTTTTGCACATACAAATTATTTCTTTTCTATTACATGGCCAGGGTGATGAGTTAGTATCAAGTTAGTTAAATTTTGACAGGTATTCGTTAATTAGTTTCAGCTGAGACCAATATGGTTGAAGATGTTCTATCCGCCTTACCCTTTGCTCGATATAGGATTTCAAATAGTTTCTTTTTTTGATCCTAGTATTGCCCACTATCATGACATTGCAGTGAATATTATCTCAGAACAATTGCGACAAAAAATCAATTATTATATCGTCAGGGGCTTTATGAAATGGAATAAAACTTTTGATTCATATCATAACGAGTCATAGTATGCTCTAACCTTTGCAGCTGACTATGGAGTTGGGGGTGTATAGCGAATTGCAGCATATCCATAGTTTGGAATTAAATGTAAATTGACCCTAGCTTGCCCAAATACACCATGTCGATTTTTTTCAACGTGTCAATTTTTTTCTGAATATATGTCGAGATAATAAATTTGTTAGAATATTCTTTTAAACATGCATCGTCGTTAGCCTTGTTCCACTAAATTTATTAAACTTCAGCGCTTTACATATTTTGGATTTACTTGCTGCTCTGCAATTTTCAAACAGAATCTTTTTTAATACAATGCCCCAAACATTAAGCTATTATTAGAGTGGATGGTTGTAAAAATATTCTTTTTAAGGCTTTTGTTATTCATCCTTAATTATATATGTAAATATTTTAAGGAAATCAGTCGTTTCATATTCTTTTTTGTACCTACCCGCTGTATCTAGACCTATTGCAGGTGAAATTAAAACATACTAGGGTTATTTCTGTGCATTTACGAGGTTTTTAACAATATCTACATTTTCTTTTGTTATAAATCCAGGTTATCTACGCTGAGCGCCTCAAAATATTATCAGAATTATAAATACACACAACTTTTATTATTATTATTGAAATTATTCATATGTAAAAATGTTTATTGCGTGAAATGTTGGTCATTAAATGTGGCGTAACGTAGATCAAAATTATGAACGTAACGATTATTATTTTGCAAAAACAATAAATTTTTGGAAATGACGATCAATTTTGCTGCAATTACCTTTAATATCTAAATTCATTTTAATCAAAAGCTTCTTTTTTAAAAATTTGCACAAAATTTATTAATTTTGTGTTATTTCGATAAATCGATTATTTAAAATTAATGATTATGCATTTTACTCAGGCATGTTAACACCCTGAAAATATGGCGTCTTAAGAACGGAAGTAGTTTTGCGCGGAGCTTGCTGTGGTAGATTCCTTTACTGCTACAAATATTGGAATTTGCCCGAAGAGAAACCCCGAAAACATTCTCGAAAGCGACAAGTGAAGTTTCACACATCCAGCCCGAGACAAAAAACCTTGCATTTGGTTAACAATATATGTACATCTTGAAACAATTAATTATCTTAAAAAGATGATCGGGTTATCAGTGAGGATTAAAACAGAACATAAAAATAACACACATAAAATTTTGTGCATCGCATCTGGTTTGTCATTTTATTACAATTAGCAAAAATTAATAAGTTCTAAATATTATATTCTCATTAAATGTAATCACAATTTAGGATTTATAATCAAATGTTCTCCTATTTTTGACTATTGAGTCAATTCTGGGGCTAGGTTATAGAAATAATATCTGACCATATCATACCTTTGTAAAGTGTAGTAAACACTGCAAATAGCCTTGCAAATCTAGAATTAAACAACCCACTAATACATTTTTATATTAGTGATTATTTTCAATGAGATATTAGCATACTTTTTCTTCCAACGATTGTAGTTCTGCTAATTATGCCACAGTAATATTTTGATGTATTCTTGCTAATTCTTTAAAAATTTTTAATTTTTATATAAATATATCATTATGCTTCTTCCATTCAAGCGGAACAACATGAGCAATGCAATTTCCTTAAAATACTGTGGTTTTTTATACTTTTATTACAATTTGAACAGTTTAAACATTCTTTGAAACTTATTTCCATGCTCTTATTTTGAAAATATCGGATGCTGGTATCAATAAACCTTTGAATCTAAATTAATAAAGATTAATTTCTAAATGTTTTCAAATAAGGATATCGTGATAAATAGTTAGTCCATTTATCTCCTCCATCCGCTTATTAACGATGTACTTAATAAATGCTCATCTTTTGAGAATTTTTTTAATTTTTAATATCCAAAAAATGTAATTTTCAAATAAATTTAATTATGAGCAAAAAGCAAGTTGTATGATTCAAAAATACTTCTTTTTCTGACATATGAGGAATTTATTTTTTTAATCGAACTGAATGTGTAAAATTTTACTGGACTCTTTGGAAAAAATAGTTTACGGCTTCTATCCAGCCGCTGCCAACGCAAGTTTTATACCAAAATCAGGATTAGGGGCAGAAGATCTCTCCTCCTCTAAACCTTGGCACAAACACTTTGCGACAGGTGCATTAAAAAGAGACATGATAAAATTATTTTTTTTTAATTTGGCCTATCAGACAGACTTAGCTAATTTTTGCTTGTCTTAATACCATATAAAATGTAGATTAATATTACAGAATAGTTTCAAATCGATTTTTAAATCCACGGTTTGTAGACTCGGCCTGCAAGCTCACCGCCATTAAAATATCTACTTGACAACAAAAATAAAACTTTAAAATGTTTCGAATATATCCTTTCTTCATATTTGAATGATAGATTGACTAGAATTCATAATATTTGGTTAATGAGTTTGTAGATACATCTATTTGACAAGCATAAAATCTAATTGACCTTTAACCAATTTTATTTTTGCATATAAATTAAAAATAATTTTACATCAATAGAAAAAATTGTTAATGGAATAAAAAATGTATGCATTGTACGGTTGAAATATAGTAACGATCGCCCAATATTTGATTGCGCCAGGGTTTATAATCTTCTAATCATAAAATTTATTCAATATTGTGTGAGGGGCAGGAAAAATGGGGGGCTGGTCTATTTAAGGCCGGCTCAACCTTAGCTCAATAGCATATGGGTGTGCACGATCTTTTTAGTTATCTCCTGTCTAATATTAAATGTTCTGCAGGAAATATGATTAATGCAAATATGGTAAAAATTTAAATATTTATGCGGCTTTTCAAAGATTTTTAAATCCTAAATTGATTCTTTGTAAGTTGAAGATTATGCCAGCTGATCAAGATGAAATCAACTTTCATTCGTGTAACAGAAATAATTTAATGCAGAAATTAAAAAATTAAAATAATTCAATAAAAAGTATACTATTAAAATTTATAACGAAAGAAAATTATGAAAAAGTAACCTTTCATGTTTTTTTCTACATTTCAGGGTTGTTTTATACTTTGTGGTCAGAAGTTAACTGTTTTGCTTTTTGTATTAGTTTGGCCTATATTTTCTGTAGAAAGCGTTCCTACACTGTTTAAGCAACCGCATTACGACAAATTGACTTGCAAACTTAATGAATTATTTTATTTGACTTTAAAATTTGAAGCTATAATATTTTTTATAAAATTATTTAATGGTTGACACTCTTAATCTGTAGTAATATTTATATGAGATGAAAAAATAGATCTGAACCTAAATTTGTCTGATGTTACAATTTACGAGCATAATGTTTTTAGCCCTATTTTTTGTAAATTACATGAATGTATAAGGGTTAATGCGTCTCATTTTACTTCAAACGATTATAAATCTCAATGATATACAGTTATTATATTTAGATTTCTGAGTTTTATTATTTTGCAAATTATAAGTCTAGTATAGTTTGAATTTTAACTACTTATCAAAATAAAAGTATCTTTCGGAGTATACTGAGATTTAGGCTGCTGTAAATCGGCACAACAGAAAGCAACGGTATCTTTAATTTTACAATTGCTTCCACTTGAGAAGAGACTGGGTTTATGTCATATGCTTACATTGAGAAGCCTAGCGCCATTTTCAATAATCCTTTAATGAAGGATAATATGTTATTTTCTACTTCAGATTGTAATTAAAAAGTAGGATAAAAATATTTTGAATGTATCTATTCAGAAAATACAGGTTGGAAATTATATATTATTAATATTTTTGACGACAAATAAATGTATGAAAGTTTTTTTACCCCGTAAAATGATGAAAAAAATATTATTTCAATAAAACTCAATATTATTTTGATAAATTTTATCAATTTGAAAAATTTTTCTATTTATAACGTAATGCCATATCCTCCGTTGGCTGATATTGTCATAAAAATCAGACTTTCAACAAAAAAACATGATGTGCATTCTCACTGGATGCCTAAAATTTACAAAGACTTTATGGTTTCTTTCCCTTGCAAACATTGTTTTCTAGATCTGAGACAGAAATTATAGGCACCCAAACTCAACCTAAAAATCAGCGTTAAATATTCAGCTATTTCATGATATTGAGGATCCTACTAAATATGGACAGATATAAAGAAATACTATGGGTAAAACTCGAACATTTTTCATCGCCAATACAATAAATGTAAGAAAATAATGAAAAAACTGATTGGAACAAAACTTTGCTTATCGAACAAATACTAAGCCAATTACACAATATTACTCCCACATTTCAATCTAGTCAAACACAATGTTATAAAAACATACAGACTCATATCCGAACACGACGTCACTTTGGTATCAAAACTTGAAATGGAAAACAATAGATAAAGAGATACAGTGAACGAAAACTCATAATTCCTCTTATAGAATAGTGCCCATTCTTTAAACCGACCTTTAGGCTATCTACTCCTTCAAGTATATCCTTGATCAATAATGAATTTGCAGTTTATATAAATTAAGTTGCAGATAATCGTATTAGAAAAATAGATATAATTGTAGCAATTAAAATATTGGTGCAAAAAATAATTAAAAGAGAAATATTAAAAGTTGTTTTCCCTAGCGTTAATAGCGAAATATTATTTTGGATGCTTAAATATATTTAATTCAAATAATGGGAACATCACCATGCGATTGGAGAAAATTTTAAAAATTTTATTTTTTGCCGATACATATTCTAAAAGAGTGTACAGGATATGAATTCGTCGTTTTTACAGTAGCAACAGAAACAAAATTAAAAGGGTAGCTCCAAAAACGACCAAAGAATTAATTCAAAGCTTAAAATGAAAACTTTGAATTTCAGTCTTTGTAAATAATTTTTGAATACATAAAAAATGTATTCTTTATGTTCAAAGATAAATGAGTAAAAATGTTTAATTTTTAGTTTTTTTTTGTGTAATTATATTTCTATCTTCACCAATATATTAAGGAATATATTATTTAAAACGTTCAAAATGAATATACTTTTTTTTAACGTTGAAATAAGTAATATTTTACTTGACGCTTTCAAAAAACGCTTCACTGATTTCAAGTTGACTAAAACCAACGAACAAGATACTCAATGATCTGGCTGATATCTCAACCACTTATAACCTTGGGAAGACATTATAATAGAAGCTAGCTCTCAGTAACATTCAAAATATCTTTGTCGGTACCGTATATTAGTAATAATTTCTATACAGCCCGGCGGCTTAGTAGTATTTGAAAAAATTATATTCACAATCCGCTTCTACTTTTCCCACCCAATCGTATTTTGTTTGATTAATATCTACTATCCGTGTTCTAGGCTCTTTATAATTTACTAGAAATTGCAAAAAAAAATCATTTATGTTAAAATATTTCAATCAAATTATAATAGTATTTTTATATAAGTTTTTTACAAATGTTATTTGTTCGGTTTAAATTCTAGTATGAGTCCCGAAGAATATTACTATACTATTTATTTAATACTAAACTCGTTCAAGAGATCTATTGACAGTTTATGATTTTTATAGGGGTAGAACCGTTCGTTTATAATCCTTACCAAATACTCACAACAACTATTCTGTATAACTGATTTTTTGGATCCTTAGTAATATAGTTTAACGAAGTTATGCACGCGTAGTTCGTGGAAGAGTTGCCCGCTGTTTATTATAAGATAATTTTTGATTCAGGAGGATTATGGTATTTAAATTCGCTATCAGCAGATATTGCTTCCTTATAAAATGCAAAAATTATAAAAAATATATCATTTTCAATATGGAGGGGGCATATAATCAAACATAGCACTAAGATGTGGATATGAACTAAAAAGGGCTGGGGAACCTCATAGCGATGAATTTGAATATAATATTAAAAAGGAATGCTATTTAAATATAAAATATTTAGAGATTTTTTCATATTTTATGTCCAATTTACTAATTCAATTTATCAAAAAGGAATTTTAAATTAATAAAAAAAATATTCACGAGAAAATTACAATATATAATTAAAGGAAACAATTCTAAAATTTTAGATCATTTTTATTTCTAGTAATGCTTGTCTTTTTGGTGCGGAGACTATCTATTTATAACTGTATTATAAATATAGGTTTTAAAAAGATATTGTAGAAATAAGTCAGTTTTTTATCAGATATTTTTCACTAGTCAATTTTGAATATCTCTAAATACGTGCATCATAGTAGGAACGTCAATTTAAACTAATATTAGCTCAATTATTTAAAAAATGAGAGAGATTTATTGATGCAATTAAAGATTGTGTAAAAAAATATTAATGTTATCTAAAACAAGAAAGACATAATACGGCAGTAAAAAAAGATAAGACACTGTTATTGCATATATTCTGCTCAGCCCATACTCTCATTCAAACATAAGACTGCTTAGTTTTCTTATTAGTTTTCGAATTATAAAAAGAGCTATATGCTTTATTATTTATTTTGTTACAGCTGTCTTAATCATTATAAGAAACAATAATAAGAGCCAGAGTGGTAGGGGCTAAGCATTCGAGGCTACAGGGAATGTAGAGAGTTTAAAACCGAGTTAGTCGATTTATTTCTCAACAAAATAAACTATAATATGCACAATTCATCCATTTTTTAATATGGAAAACTATTATACTGTTGATTATTCAAAGGGCTTTTTGCTAATATTTATCGTCGATTTAAAAATACTAATTCCGGCTTTAGGTTATGAAATGACTGAGTAGGATGAAGAGAGGCAAGGAAAATTAAAAAAAATATTACAAAAGTGTTTTAAAACTGGTGATTAAGGAGAATAAATAATCACGGAAGGAAGACAATGGGAAAAAAATAGAAAGAATGAATAAGCTAATCAAAAACAATAAAATTTATTAATTAAACCTTCTGCTAATTTTTTACAGACCAAAAAAAATCTTTTCTTCAGAATCCTCCTCGTAGATTATTTATATTTATATTCTTATAATTGAACGAATGTGTAAAATGTTACTGATTTATTCCAAAAAGAGTTTCGGGGTATCTATGTTGGCTTTACCTTACATGCAGATAAACAATACTGCTAAAAATTCAGTGTTTGCAAATGGTTCCACCCACTATACATAGCACAAAACCTCGTTCTTTCCGTGATACAGTACTAATAGAGCATAACCTGACCATAGCCATCGCATAGTAAATTGAAATTTTGCCTGATAATAAATACTTGTAAAATAGACGAATTTCAGGATGACATAAAATATATATGAACTAAAATATTTAAGATCTTACTTGCACGTTAATTTGAACGATTGACTTTGAGAACCTAAACAGTATGATCCATATTAGTGCCCAAAACATTCTGAACGAATGCAAACGAGCATTCAATTTATAAAAAAAGATAATATCTTTAAAAATAAAATAATCTGAAGGATAAAAATTATGGCCTATTACGAGATAAAAATTATGATACTGAAATAAATTCTATGCCATATCTTATGGTTTTGTAAATTAACCGTATGACGTCGAGTTGTTAATTGTAATTTACAGATAAGGTTGATTTAAAGTAATAATATTCTGTAATTTATTAAAAAGAATGTTTTCTAAGATAATTAATTCATGCAACTTGTTTTTTTAATACTCCATCGTAAACTAGAGCTGGGCTCTTTTGTTTTTATCTTAAACTGACCTTATTTATTAAATTTAGAACCATAGAGCACAAAATATCAAAAAATTACAACAAATCTTCTAAATTATCACATAGGTCAGACGTTTATAGTAACGGGCGTGCCCCAATTAATGTCGCATTAGGCCTAGTTTTATAAACCCTGTTTTAGATAAAATAACAAAAAAATATCTCATTAATTTAAAAATTACATTTTTTAATTTTTTTAAATTCATCATATTAATTGTACTTTTATGGATTATGTATGAATTTCCTGATCTTTTCTTCATAATAAGCGGACGAATCAGATCCTAAAATAGGCAACGAAGCATACCAGTTCTGGTTAATTTCAAGGAGCTGCTCTAATATTATGTCTTTCATTTTGGAAAAAGTTTACAATTATATTCAGTGAAGCAGAATTGGGTGGAGAATATAATTATGCTCCATTTAGTTTTTCATCTATTTTTCGATTTTAATTATCGGAAAAATTTATGCATAAAGATAATATATGATTAAAGGTATGATTTTTTGTCAATAAAATTTAATAGGTGGCAAAATAAAGTTTAAAATCTTATGCGTTGGCATGGTTGTAATTGATATAATACCGTGGCATTCCCTTCTTAATTTATGCAGTCAGCAAACAAATTTTTACATGAGTAGTGTTAATGTTTCAATTGAAACAATTAACTACAGACCTATCTTCTTATTATAGTTCTTTTTGATACGACAAAGCTCCTCGAATCCCCCAAATTCTTTATTTCCCTTCATAGTAAATGATAAATCACTATGTCATTTGTCAAATCAAATGTTAGAAAAGAATTTCTACTTTCTAGATTAATATTTAAATATTTCAGAGCAGAAACAAAGTTTTATTAGATATGGGCTATTCTTATCTAATACAAAAGCTAGCGGCCGCAAAATAAGATAAAAAAAATCAATTAATTTATCCTTAAAGTCAGACGTTCGTAAGAACAAGCGGACCACATTTAGCGTTGGGACGAACTAGATTATACTCATAGTCCTTATTCTGCCAACCCTATTTAAGACTATGGATCAATTATCTAAGTGCTCTCTTTGCAGTATTGCTGTTAACGTTTAATTGAAATTTATTTTTCCATTTTAAAGTCGGGATAGGATTCTCATCCGCGATTTTTATAATTATTTTCTGCTGATGTAAATTATTCGTTCTATCCTCCCGATAAGATTTCATTGTATCTTTATTAGTTTGATTAATCATATTGGAAATAATTAACTTTTAACGCTTCAAAAATTAATGAAACAGATAGTCCTTTGGTATTTGAAACTGATTTACAATTTCATTTATTTTTTGATATGCTTTCTATAAGTTGTGGCATGCATTTTAGTGTCCTTCCCTTTTATATGCCTTAAACTTAACTTTTTTTGTTTTTTTACAAATGTAAAGTAAAGATAACTACACTCCCTATTTTTGTGTGTATAGTTGGGAATTGTGGAAAATAACACAACAGATAGTTCTGGAGCAGAAGATCTGCCATAAAAATTGACGTTAGAAAAAGTGATTTATAAACTTAATGTTGATGCAATCTGTCTGTAAAAACAAACTGACACACCCCTTCAACATAAAATAAACTGGCACACCTTTTAAATATTAAAAAATTATTTTCTGAAATCATTACAGAATTTAGTATTTACATTTATAAATTATACTTTTAAAAATATTAAAATTATATCTACACAAATTTAAATAAAAATGTTTCGATAAATTTAAGGAAAATACCAATTGAGGAAAAATAAAATAAAATTGTATACTCTTGCCAATTTAATAAAAATACTGGAAATTTTATTGTTAAGAAAAATTAATAATTCTGTTTCATACTATATCAATGTGTAATAATAGCATAAAATATAAATTATAATATTTGTTTGAGTTGAGAATAAAATAACAACTATGATCTCTCTATTATAATAATTCATACTATTATGGCAAGACAAACAAACAGAAATATGTTGAATATACTTTTAGAAGGTAACTTGTCAAGTCCATGCGTTTTTACAGTGAAGCATATTCGAAAGTTTCATAATTTAATGTTAGATTAGCTTATCAGAGTCCCCGATCAAAATTGTTAGAAGAATAACCAGCTGCTTCTCTTTTCTGTTAATTTTGACCAGTATGCAACATTTATTGTATGGCGAGGGGCAACGTTCCCGCTAATTTTTTTGCACGCTGCGCAAAAAATAATATTTAGTTCTTAAATTTGGAAAAGTAATTACATTCTGCGCCGAAGAAAATTTT
>SGJC01000125.1:0-22865 GCA_009887335.1 Henneguya salminicola | reverse complement strand
TAAAAAAAAAATGGTAGAATTTTTGTCTGCGCGTGCCCAAGTTCGAAACTTTGAGTGAATTTTATGTCTTTTGCGTGCATTTTCCGGACGTAGGAAATTTAGGACATTCCCGATATAAAGGAAGTTTCACTTTATCGCTTAAGATTTGTCAAAATCTCCGGGTCCCCAAGTAAAACAAATCCAAAAAAAGGACCTGAAAAAAAACTTGTCGTACTATACTAATACAAAAAAACCGCCTCAAAGTATCCCTCTCCCAATGATAGATAAAGTAGAAAGAATGATAAAAGAAATTCCCAAAACAAAAATTATACATCGACACTCAAATAGTTGGTGTTCTCCAATAAATATTGAAATCTTCCCCTATGTTCGGATAAAAATATGCTAAATAAAATTAATAATTTGGAAACTTACGCACTACCTTTAATTGACTAAATTTTGAGCAGATTAGCTAAGTAAAAATATTTAACAGTAATAGAGTTCAACCCAGAGTACTAAGGGTATTTTCTTAACGAAAACGATAAGGAGAAACAGTTTTCTCTCAAAGATCTCGAATAAGACTGTAATAATTAAATATTCTGGTTTTCAGATTAGGTGTGGCTACTTTTACCTTCCAGCATCTTTTGGTACAGTTATCGAGGGAAAGAATACCCTTGTTGTCCCTTTCTTACATGACATAATCATAAAATCTAAAATGGATCAATTCCCTCTAGATCCCAAGAATCTGTCTTTCGAGAAACTAAAATATGCAAGTCATAAGTTCAAAAAAAAGAAATGAACGTTCGCCAAAAATCGGATTGAATATTTTGATTATATTATCTCAAGAGGTTTAGTGCAAATTCAGCAAACGCCAGGTAGGCACCACTGGTATGATTCAGCGGTAGTGTGGGGGTCTCTCCCACTAAACATCACACCCAACATCTTCCCTCTAGGGACGCCGTACCACAGGGGCATTGGCTCGCGGAGTCGTAAATGATATCACACTTAATTTGGGACGTACAAAAAATGTCCTTTTTGGTTTTAAGTAATTTACAAACGCCACTAAACTAAAACTCAAAATAAAAAATTCTTACTATATAAAAGAAATAAATTCATCCCCTAGAGCTTGCACGGTATACCTAATATTTATTTAACATTATGCTAAAACGTGTATTTACTCTTCAATCTTTTTTTCAAAAATTTGTAACCGAAATTAGTCTTTTTTTTCGTTCTTGCACTGAATGTGTCAGACCTTACTGATCTAATTCGAGAAAGGTTTCACTGTCCCCCTATCCTGGCCCGATGCCAATACCAGGTAAATAATACTGCCAAGATAAGCGGTAGTGTTGAACTCTCCCTCCACTAAATGTCACACTCAACCTGTTCCCTCTAGGGGTGTCGTATCACACGGGCATTGACTTGTTGGACTGAAATTGGTATTAATTGTTAAAAATTAATTTATAAACATACAAAACAAATAGCAATCAACGCATAGCTACATTTTCTTAATACGAAACCTTCATTAAAATAGACATGAAATACATTGTTTTCCGTTTTTAATGTAATTTTTTTATAAAGAAATTAACGGGATCGATATTCTCAAAGTTTTCTTCAGTCAAATGTTGAACGCTACAAAAAATTGTTGCGGGATAATTGATAACGAATATTTTGGTATCCGGCAGTAAATTATTTAAATAATTTATCCCAATGCTTCCACTACATTCACAAGAAAAAGAAGATGATCAGCTTATTTTGAAAATGAAAGAAATCCTCTCTTGAACAAAAATCTGTTGATACAAAACTTAACACATCAATTTTTTGTCATAAGTCAAATAATTGAATCTGTTCGGTTAGATTTTAACGAAGGTGGGGGCGAGGCTTTAAACTTTACACAAAACGATGATTCGTCGTATGGGGTTAAAAAAAACAATGAAGCTGTCTACCATATGAGGTCATTGGCCAAGAATGAAAAATGACATATGCAGGTAGATACACTGGACCCTCGCTATAGCGCGGATCCTACCATTGATCCGAGAAACAGCGTTATAACGAGGGTCCAGTGTACATGAATGTCACATTGTACTCTGAATAAAGCTAAGAACTAAAAAAAAATATTAAAGGCCATCGTCACAGGTTTGGATTCAACTTTTTTGCAAGTGAATATTGCATGATCTTTGTTAATTGCTAACGAGAGTAATCGCTTCCTTATCATCTTAAAAAATTATTTCATAAAATGTGTAAAAACGAAAATCTGACAAAAATTGAGCGAATATATTGCCGAAATGTAGTATGTCTCGTTTCGGAATTAAGTCGATATCCCACGAGGACGAAAAATCTCTGTTTGATTTGGCGCTTTTCCATGAAACTTAAAAACAAGTGAATAATTAAGATATGTGAAACATTGTAACATTGGTGCAGTAACGGGGGAGAAGGATTTACCGAGTCGAGCTATACATTCAGAGAGATATTGCGCTTCAAAGAAATACCTGTCGAAACAATTATAGAAAATATATTGACCTAGTTTTCTTAGCCCTTAGATCCACAAAAAAGGCTTGAACAGGTTTTACACTCTCTGAACCAATATTGATGATATAATTTTGTTGAAATCTTAGTTTTAGAACTAAAATATAATCGTAATTCTCCCGATATTCGAAGCTTGAGCTTGGAAAACTATAATTTCGTTTAGGACTGGTATGATATGAAACATGTTAAATAATTTTTGTCAGGGTAAATAAAAATCTTAAAATAGAAAAAGCTAAACAAGAAAAGTAACGTTACAATACAATAATGAAGTTGAGCAAAAAGTTGAGACTTGCTTCGAATAAAAGAATTTGAGAAGCCAAGTAAAAATACCATTTCCTGAGTTATTCAAAATATCGAATATTAATTATTCAAAAATCAAAATACACAATGTTTCATGGATAGAAGAGAATTATTTTAAGTCAATCATGATGACCATCTATATCTGTTTATACAAACGAAACTTTGAGATCAAGACAAAATTTTTAGTGAGAAGGAGTTATAAAGGGGGGATGACTAATATGAAAGGAATGTAGATTTAATGTTTTATAGGGGCTAATTATTTAATATATCTCGGATAGTCAATCCTTTACTCAGCTTGTTGAAAAAATGATAATGTTTCATTTGATGGAAACTAGAGTTAATTTTTTAACAAGGGAAAATATGATAAAAAAATGACTAATATATGCAAAAACTGATATAAAGTAATTATAAGAAAATTAAGATATATTTGATTAAATATTTGATATGAATCAACGTTTAACAAGAGGAGTATCAAAAAACTTTTTCTTTCCTAGTTTTTCAATAAGATTTTTTGAAGTAACCGGATATTGAGGTTGCCATGCTCTTCTTTTATTACTGTGAATACCATCTATGTAACCTAATAAAGGTGAACTAGTTAAGGTAGTATCAGTTTTGCTTTTATCATTTTCTAAATATGAGGTTAATTGATTTTTTTGATTTGATGACGATCCATTATTATTTTCAAGTAATATATTCCAAAAATCATCAGAAATTCCAAATAAAAGTTCCATTAGCATAGGTTGTATTCGTGTTTCATCATACATTCTTTTGTTTGTAGGATTTAAAACACCATGTCCAATTATAGTAGGTCCAAGAACTCGAGCCAAAGCTTTAAAATCCATAAGATTTTCTTGTACTCTGGCTACTTTTCTGAAATGAATAAATATATAGGCAAGTGTATGACGATTTTCAATTGGTAAACTATCGATTAATTTATATGCTCGAGGAAGATTGTTTTTTTCTCCACATTCTAAAAACATGGCATGGTATTGTCTTGTAATTAATGGTTCGGATAATTCTCGTAAATAAAATTTTAAAATGCATGTTAGTACATGAATATCACAAATTTTAGACTAAATATTTAAAAAAGAATCAAAATACTAAATCAATCTCATGGTTTCTTCGAATTTTTTTCTTAAGATCGTTAATTTCTTTTATTGTTCTATAAAATATTATATTAATATGTACCCCGATACACGATATAAGCCACTTTCCACAAGACCACGTTTTTCGATTTCTTTGATACAATCAACCTCACAAGTGAATTAATAAAATATACAATAAATTTTGGAACTTTAATGGAGGATTGATTAGAAATAACTTCACCTAGTTTTATCTTTGATGCCAAACATAATAATTACTTTATCTGTGTCAACAACACATGTTTTTGAAATATAAATCTTGCAATCTTCGTGACATTTAATATTGCAGTCTGAAACATTAAAAAATTGGAGTTAAAATCTAATAAAGAAAACACCCCCAACTGCCAGTTTATGTCAGCTGCCTATGATATTATCAAATTAAGGAAAAAATATTAGTTCTCTGCAAAAGTTTATTAAAAAATTTCTAAACATATTTATAAAAAGATAAGCCATTTGATAAATTGTGGAACCCTTACCGCTACACGTTTTTTCCTTTACACGCGCATAAAAGAACTTATAAATAATCCTCCTTTTAGTATAACAGCTTAGACATTTATTTTAACGTCAAGGCCCTCTATAAATTCAATTAGAACGATTAAATGTGTGAGAATTGAGTCCCTATGGTAATTGCATCGCCTTACCAATTTAATAACTGTACCATAATATTTCTATTTATTTCCATTACATCGTTAATAAAATATTTTAGCTTTATATATGGACCAGTTAAATAGTTTTGTGTTTTTATTTTAGTTTATAATTATTGAATAAGTGAAACGAGTAAATATTTGTTTTTCTAAATCTTTAAATTCATACAGATTATAAAATAAAAATTAATTTTCACGCGGGCGCACTTCTGTTTTAAATTAATTTTTTGACCTAGCCTTTTTTATGGTTAAGTAAAATATAGGTGATTAAAGTGCGTGTTTCAATTATATTTAAATTGAGAGTAAAAAATTAGGGAGTGCCCCAGAAGTATATATTAAAAATAGAAAGCTTACCTTGGCATCGATAAAATAATTTCTGAAATCCTATCCCTTTTTTACACTTGAATGTAAAAAATAATATTCCTTACGACTCTGCACTTTCCTGGATTAATCTCCTTTTTTGGAATAAGATTATGAGGCTTAAATGAATAAAAATTGTATTGCTTTAGGGGTATATTGGGAAATTGGCGACGCAACTAATTCGGAATTTGTTAAGCTTGGATAAAGTCCTCCATTTATAGATGGGCTTTTGATTATTTCTTTAACATACCTAAAGGCGGGGTGATTGTCTCGTAGTGGAGCGGATGGTTGCACGTTTTCTATTGTAATTTTGAGACAATAAACCTCGATTTTCTAGAGAATCCTCAATTACTGGCGCCTTCTCTTTATAAATAACAGGCTTTGGCAACTGAATTATAATAAATATAAAACCTCTTTATGTTCAATCATTGATTTTTCTGGCGATATCGTTACAAGAGGTTTAGTAGAAAATGTTATCTAATTGTTGAAAATATATGCACTACATCAGTTGATCGTTTTTTTTCACTCTGAATCTCCTCCACACTAAGTTTCTATGGTAACAATAAAATTTTTACTCGCTTTTTAGAAGTTTTAACGTTTGAAGCTGCTCTGAAAAGGTGAGTTTCCTTAATTTATCGCTGTTTATATACCATAGTTTCTTCAGCTGAATCATCAAAATCTGATGGGATCAAAGATTTCCGACCCAAATTATGTTGCTTGAAATCTTCAACTTTTTCTTCATATATTTCGGCGACTCCAACATCGGTCATACGAATTATGGTATTTCTATCAAGTCCTTTTATGTCGGTAAGTTCAGAATCATTTAAAAGAGCGTTAATGGCGTGTAATTGTTGCTCCTAAAATAATTACACATGTTGAATAATACTAAGTATTTTATACGTTTTTCATAATTTGGTCTCTTTCGTAAGGCGTTATCTAATTGATTTCTGACATAAAAATAAATTAGGCAACCGCGCAAGCTCCAATTGAACAGTTATTGATTTATTTTCTTCCTAAACATTTAAAACAAGATATCTACTTTTAATGGAATATCTTGCTCTTTATTTTTTTTAAATTGAATTTCGGTCTTTTCCCATCGTCTACGGCAGTGTTCCTGATTAGAGATAATATTAATCATGTCTAGACGTTTTGCAATATCTAATAACCTTTTTCTATTCCTCCACTTAATGAATATGCAATATTCATCATTTTATTAAAGTCAGATAAGATTTTAGAACTCATTATTAACAGAGTAAGGATCAAAAAAACCGCGTCGAGAAATGGCGGGCGGCGATTTTAAAAGTTACAAACTCGTTTTAACAAAAACTAACGTATCAATACATCTCTTAAAATATTTTTTTTATCGAATAACTATTTTTGCTCTCATTGACGCATCTTTTACACTTTACTCTACTTGCTCGGTTTTACGATAATGCGCACTTTGTACCAAAATTGGTCGAATTGATTTTCAAATTTTTATTTTAAATTTAATGAAGAATTATTAAAACCTTTCTTACAATGCTTGAAACCCTGTTAAAGGCCAGGTTGCGATAAATGAAAAATACACTCACAATAAGTTTCCAATCTTTTAAATTTTAATATTAAGAGAACTATTTAAATGTGCTGAATAAATTTCAAAAGTTTGAAATTACAAAAATAAACCGAAAAGGAGCGAGAAGAAGGATAATAACTTCGGGAATTAATGAAAACTACCTCAGAACCCCTTAATAACTCCCTTTTGAGAAGATGTAACGATTAAAAAAAATTAAAACCATTATAAGCAAAACTGGTCGGAGATTCTTAAAGCTCTTACAATACCCTTACATATGAAAACAACTGCTCCCGCTAGCATAAATGGAAAGAAATGGTTATGTATGATAATATACGTCGGTATCTATTAATTTTTGCCATGTAGATGTAAATGCTGTTATTTTCAAGAAATCTTAGGGAAAAAATCACGCAATCGCATGGAAGAAAGGAATAAGCCACAGTCATACAAAGCGATGAGTTTCACAAAAGCAAACTTTTATTATAAAAAAATATCTATACACTATGAAGTATTTGCCCGTCGATGTTCCATTTTTGAAAACATATGAGATGATTTTTCTCGAACAAAGTATATCATCAGACGAGAGGACACATCCATGGAAATTATAACCTGATGGAAAGAAAGGGTAACGCAAGCAAATCTGTTTGTGACAGAAATTAAAAATATAGTTCTAGCACGTTGAACACTTTTTTAGCATAGCATGCTATGATTAATATTTCTAGAAACTAAACTTTTATAAATATTTTAATTTTTTTATTATTTTATATCGCAAAATTACAAACAATAAATATTTTATACTTTGAAAAATAAACTAAAAAAAACATGTTGAGAGTGGGGTAAAACTCTGTACAATCAGTTCTCAAATATCCGGAATAACTCGGATAAAAAATATCGGATAATATCTCTAAAAGAAAAAGTACAATAATGTAAATTTTCCATTTTATTTGATTTATGACGGCAATTTTTGTTCTCGTCTTATCTAATATCACGTAATATTTTGAAAAATTTCAATTTTAAAATTAAAAACAATACGCAGAAAGATTACGAGTTATATCTCGGGTATGGGCGTGCCATCTCGCATGCCTGTCTCCTCCAATTAATTCTTATCTGAATATTGGTACACACCATTAGTCAAAACATTTCACGCTTGCTTTATAAGGAGTTTCTCCCTCTCTCTCCAATGCTTCATCTTCTTCTATGGTCTGCCCAGTTAATGGTTAGATTGGTCTCAGAATTAGGTACTAGTGTTTACAGAAAGTTAGTTCTTTTAATTGCACTTATTTACCTCAATCTCTAATCTGCGTAAATTTTACCTATTTCGAGGCTCTTAAGAGTTTTCGTTCGCATTTCTCATGTTATATTTTTATTTTATGGGCCATGCCAAAAAATATGGAAAGCGAGTTCGTTTAGATTTTCTACAAGGATGTCTGTTTATAAAATGAATCTTGAAATCTTCAATAATTTTCGAACATTTAATATCTTTCCATTGCCTACATCGTTTCTCCCAATTAAAATGATAGATAAGCAACAAAATTCATTAATTGAGGCAGATGACCAAAAATATAAAATATACTATTCATAAGAGACAAATTCTTGAATACAACAAAAACAAAAAAAATCGTAACGGTCGTGATTATCATGTAGAATAAGCGCTAAAATATTATAAAAAAATTACTTGAATGGGGATTATTAATTTTAATTCCAAATCTTTTTGATGATTTTTTTCCTTCGCCATAAGGATTAACATGTTACTGGCCTTTCCCAATGCAAGTTTCACAGTAACCAATGGACATAGAACAATTTTTTAAAGGGATATCCTTGGCAATATTTTCAAATGTAGGAGCATCTTAACCATTAAAAATCTCACCACTACTAATCTCTCTAGAGTGGCCTTACTACTAGGGAATTGGCTTGTGAAGATAACTTCTATACAATCTTGCGCGCTACCATTACTAAGCAATTTGATCATTAAGATCCGTACTTAGTCATAGTAGTTAGCAAAAAATTTTTTGTTTACAACCGGCATCGCCCGACTTTTAACGAACAACAATCACTGCGGAAAGAAACCGCCCCTTCAAAATGGGAAACATGAAAGTTAGACTAAAAACTAAAATATTCTAAATTTAAATAATTTTCAGAGTGTTTATAGCGTGTTCTCTTTCCATTTCGCCTTATTTCGGTAATTTGTTCTTCGTAGAATTTAAACTCCATTCTAATAAACTCGACGAAGGCTGATAAATTGGTATGAGAGTTTGCAAAATTTTCCGTTAGTCTCCTATGATATCGTTTCACACTATTATTCATCCTTCCAGCAAAGGCATAATCGTTGAAAATATGTTTAATGTTCCAGATCATGGGACTGTACTTTTTTATCCACGTCTTTTCGAAATAGGTCCAAAATTATTCAACATTTGGATCAACAACTATTTGATTCTGAATGTATTCAAAAGCGTTGTTGATGTCTTTGCGTTTAACAAGAGTAAGCGATTCCTAATTTACTAAAATAGTCTCAATATTCTGTGGTACTTTCTAATTTTTAATTAACTTTCTTCTTAGTGCTTGTTTGAAATGGAAGCAACATCCTACAACCTTACTTTCGAGAATTCGTATTTAATTGCATTTATCAATCCCTTCTCAAGGTATGGGGTTATGTATTTTGGCATCCATTTAAATTCTGATAAAAATATCCTTTTATGAAGGACGACCGAATATAGATATTCTAGTTTGCTTGTCATCAACGTGTAAGCACATGATACGAATGTCTGTGTGCCTAAATCAAGCGTCATGGTGGCAAGGCAGTGCGAAAAATCTTTGGGTGTTGATCTGGAAGGAGCATCAATGAAAACATGAGAATTGTAACTAAGCAATGCAAGTGTTTCGTTTGTAGCCCATATCTTTGTCGTGTGATACTCCTTATGAATATCACCTGTCTATAACCGCCTAAAGAAAGGTTGCCCATTCTCTTGATAACAGGCTGGCGGGGTTGTTACTCCTCTGATGCTACTAAGATCTCGAGTTTTTCTTAGCGTTCTGATTTTTGAAAATATCTTATCCTTCGATGGAATAATATACGAATAGTCTTTAAACTTATTCCGCAAGGCCATTAGTAATTCTTGGCATATCGAATTCGGATATAAATTAACTCGAAAAGCTTTTTCATTTATATACTTATCTACAAAATCAGCTGGAGAGGTTTTAAGTCTGGTTATTTCTGTCTTTGTTGTTTTTATCTGTTTGTAGGAATGATTTCTCGTCGCTGTGATAATATCGTTTTTAAAAATGAGTCTTGCCTCGTTCTTATCTGGTAAAGATTTGCTACACCTGTAATATACAGTCTTTCCGCTTTTATTGTTTTTATGGCAGGAAAAACCAATGTAGATAACATTTAAACGTATTCTTGTTGTTTACGCATGCGCAATTTCGTTTTAGTCTAATTTCGATTGTTTGTACATATAATCTTCAAAATTTAATAAATAAAGGCACGAGAGCCATTTCCAACTGCTAAGATGTCCTTACAGTAGAGATATTGGAAGCGATTCATACTCTCACTTATATATTTGAAATCACGCATGCCTGACATTTTGTAAACTCAAAATGGAAAACCCTTATGTTACTTTTCAACAAAATTTGACACATTCAGTTAATAAAAAAAAATATATATAATTAATAAAATAACAGCGTTTTCTGGGTTAAAAAATTCAAGGGGCAAATATAATATTTGTTTTTTAAAGTTGTGTATTTTATAATATGTTTTTTTTTATGAACTATTGCTGTATATATCTAATAGAAAGAATCCTATAAAGAGATTAAAACATTGAGGAAAGGATAACAATTTATAAATATTGTAATCACTGCTTCATATAAAATAAATACCACCGCAGAAAAAGTAGGAAAAATTATGTAAAATAAACCTAGTAGCAATATAAATCGTGACGCCAAACAGCAAGGATGACTACTCGGGATTAAATTATTATCCCAGCATATTATGGATAATTAATACATGAGGTCGATATTATTCGATTTTAATAATATTTTTGAATAAAATATAGTTTGAAAAATAATTTTTTATTTTTAATGCAATATATTTCTTACACTTGCCAGTTGATTATCTGGGATAAGAGGTTCTCGAATTTTACCAGTGAGTCTTATTTGTTTAAATGGAAAATTTCCCCGAATCACTCAATAATAAAAAGGCTACGTAAGAGTGAATAAAAATCGTGAGATTTTTTTTGTTTGGTGGCATTCGTAAATTGCCGACCTTAAAAAAAGGTCGTTTTACTCCTTTCATTTATACGGTACGTAATTTAAGAACGACTTGCAATTAGGTTTACTTTAATGAAATATTATTTTTAATTTTCTGAGAACCCAATAAAATTCTGTCTGCCATTCATCAGTGAGTCGTGACCTCCAATTTTGAGAACTTTTGATAAAAATGATTAATTTATTAAACAATGCAATATTTTCTCAAAAATCGTAACGCATTTTTCTGTTTAAATCGTATTTGATATTTTTTGAAAATAGAGAGTAATTTCGATAGATATTTTATAAATCCAATGATTTCTGCAAAAATTTGGAGTGTATCAAAATTATATCAAACCTTTAAATAGTGTTTGTCTCGGAGTGCATGCGTAATACCGAACTGGTCTCTTTTGATATGGGCTTCATGGTCACTTATCCAATCCATGCCGGCACAAGGGAGACATCATTGCAATGATCAAGGGTTATGTGAAACCTTTATCCTACCTCGCCTCTGTAAAGATGCCGTACCCCAAAAGCATTGGATGTGGGGAACCTTTAAATTGTCCCATAACATTTAATTCTTAGAACATTACATTTTTAATGGACAGACAATAAATGTCCGTCGCTTGGTTAATACGTATTTAAAAAAATGATAGGGAACGAAGGTCTTAATGTAAATACAAAAATTCATCAACGACTGTTCGGACATATGTTTCGCTCTCCAATGCCAACATTCTCTTTCTTTGTCTTAGTCTCGCTTCTTGAGTCAGTCAGTATTCACTAAGTGAGGCATTCCCGATCCCATCCAGGTCTACCATAAAATACAAGATCAAAACTATCTAACTAACTTTTATCTGACTTTTGGTCGAATGTTTTTTATATAAACTCAAAACCATGTATAAGGGAGCACGTTTTTAACACTCTCTTTTTTTATCAAAAATCGAACCAAGCAACTTTACACTATTTTTTATTCAGTATAACTACGAGAATTTTCCTCCTGAATGATCGATTAATTTACGTAATGATCTAGTCATAGAAATAGAAAATTAAGTGAAGGAGCATGCGCTAAAAAAGAGGTGGTTTACGAGCCTGGAAATAATAATACTTCGTTTGTTTTCAATCACTCGGAAAATTTTAGTTTTGAACTGACAACCTGGAGATTCTAAATGCTAATAAATTTTATTTATTCTTATAGTAAGTAAATAAAATAATAGGGCGAATTTATTCAATTTTAATATAATCATTCTTCAAGCTTTTGACGAGAAATAAATACCCTAGAATCAAACCGAATCCTATAAATGGAGTGAAGATACACAATAGCATTAATAAGCGATCACTATGGTGTATATGGAACCAATATCCACCTAAAAAAATAAAAAAATTCATTACACGAAGGGGAATTTAAATTATAGGCCCCAACAATAATAGTTTTATAATCTTCATTGTTTTCATTTGTTAAATTTTTGAGCATCTTTTTTTTAAATTAGCAAAATACTGTGATTATAATCATACCTTTTTCCGGTACTTTCATCATTGTTAAGACATAAGGTCTACTATGATAAGAATATAAATACGAGTTTTCAACAAAAATTCCTGTTGATACAAACGGGACCATACTGCCATTTTCATACTTAATGAAAGCAATATTGATAGCAGTGTTATTTGAGACACGTTCCATACATGGGTTAAAAACAATACATCCTACATCTTTGAAACAACACTCTTCTTGATCGTTAAGGAAAACAAACCCATTTTGATTTAGTATTTTTTTTAATGGCACAGTAAACTCCTCTAAACGTAGTCCGAGTGCGCCTAACAGTCGTTTTTCCAGACACCTAATTTAGATTGCTTAATTTACCAATTTGCATAACTTTGCACTAAAAGAAGAGAAAAAAATATTATTACAACTGCCATATAATTAATTGGATAAAAAATATACTTGCTAGATTTAGGCTAATTAGGACATTTTATGTTAAATGTCAGTTAATTTTAACTTTTTAATAATAAAGAACTAAAAATACATCAAAAATAGGCTAAATATCACATATTTTCTTTTGCATCAAACGAATCGAATGTAAATATTGAATGATATTTACAATTATTGTCAGACTAAAAGAATATAAATAAATCTTAATTAATATAAAATTAATTTAGAATTGATTAATAGGTTACAGATATTTACTACCAATTAACGATCTATTTTTACTTGAACCTTTCATTCAAAGTATTATTTCCAATTTTTTATTGTTTTTTTTTACTGATTTTTACAGTTTCACCATCTATCTTTCCTCGTTCTTTAATTTTCAACATTTTTCTGGATTTATTTAAAAAAATAGGAGATATATGAATTTTGCAATTCAAAAGCAGGTTTCCATCAATAAGATAAACAGAATAGATAGATTTTTTTGAAACAAATGTTAAATTTTTTTTCTCAAACAGAATCTCCAATTTGTAAGTGATCTTCTTTGAAAATGTCATAAAGGTTATTCAGTTGATGTTAGCTTTTTATCAGATTGACATTTACACCATGAGATTATGCAATAATGTTGGCATATGTTCCCTTAATTCAATCCAAACCTCTTCTTTTTAAGAACGTATCAGCCCTTATAAACTAGTTTGTGTAGCTATCCTATGTATCTTAATTATTTTTTATGTGAACTTGGATATTTTTATTTTTTTAAAAAAACGAATTGTATTTTGATTTTCATAATTTAACGCATAAACCTGCCTTCAATATCTCAATACAAAAAAAAAGTGAAAATATCTATTTTGAAAAGGTATAAAAAGGCATTGATTTTTACCGATCTTTTAAAAGGGTCCAAGGCTTTCGACAAGAATCGTAATTCTACCTCCTTTATAAATTTGTTTAAAAATTAATCATAAGCAAGAGTTTTCACGTTAAAGTTTATAGAAAAATGTTTGAAGATTTTATTATAATTTTATAAACACTGGGTACGCAAACTTTGCAGATATTTTAAAGAGATGGTTCAAACTCACCACAATAAGAGGGGCAAAACTAACCCCAGCAGTTTTAATCTAAAATCTTATCCCTTAATATCAATTTCTATCTCCTCTTTTTATGAGGATAAAATAACTTAGGCATTAAATTAAATGAAAATTCATGTTTAAAATATTTTAGCCAAACACTTAAATTCGTAAATATCTCAAATATAACGGCTAGTTTTTACGTTACAATTACTCTTTTCGGAAACTGAGCTATTCCAAAAGGGCTTAAGAGTAATGCATACTGTAATTAGAGGCAATGCATAGAAAATTTGCCGATGTTTTTTTACCGCATTTAAAAAAAAATAATATAGCCGGGGGGATAATTTTTATACTAATTGGGGGGTTAAAATCGATATTTTTTTTGCACCCCAGTATACACGTCTTATAAAACCTAAATGCATTTTTTAATTCTTCTCAAACATTAATTTTCATTCTCAAAGAAAAACCGAAACATTTTTTATTTTCATGATAAAAGTGGTAAGATTCTATAATACCTAATCTTTTACATATATTTCAGAAACGCTTGAATTTTTTATAGTTTCTTCATTCTCCTCATTCAATATTGTTTATCAGTCTTATTTAAAGCCTCATTATCTTAATCATGAACAATTCATTAATATATTAGCACATATTTCTTCCATCCCCTTTTTAGAACATGAGTCTTTTCACAATTAAGACGCTGTAATAGTAAAATCTTTAACAGACGAGTCAAAAAGGATGAAATTATCTCTGCTGAGTATTAAACTAAATTCCTTCTAAATTTCTTTTTATTTTCCCATATTTTACTAATCGCTTCAGCTAGGCTTTTTTAATCCTCTTTTCGTTATTAAATTATCTCAAAGACGCCAAAAAGGTTATAAAATTGTCTTCTGTTGTTTTATTCGTGACTTGAAAATATTTTAGTTTTAAATATTAACGATTGAAGGTGAAATAACTCCTTGAATGTAGAAATTGAGGCAAAATGACTGGGCGTATTATCCATCAAAAACATTATTTTTAAAATCTATATTTCGTAAATACAATTGAACACAAATATATTTTGAAAAACATTTGAATATCTGAAGGTTGAATTTTTAGGTATTTTTATTTTTGATAAAATTTAATGAAGAGAATTCGTGGAAATATTCCGTTTTTTATATGAATTTTGTTTCGTAAAAAAGCTGCTTTAAATTCATGCTCTCTTATGTATTTCTATCTAAGAACGTTGCTTATCTCTTGTTGTATCCTGAGAATTTAGGTTGCTACTTCTTCAATTCTAATAGGTGTATCGCTTAGGATGTTTTTTTTTTCAGAATAATCCTTGCTTTTTAACGTTACAAATTTATTCGTTTAAATATTCCCCTTATAATAATCTCATTTAACTTCCCTGGGAAACCTATCTGCAGTTAAACTTTCTCATAAATATGAAAATTAAGGAGACCCGTTTGATTCTTTATGTTATGGAGCCATCCATTAATTATTAAAAATGTTTCCTTCTCTTTCATAAAATTTAATTTTTTTCCTTTTATTATAATTTCTTGTTGCGTTAATTTTTTATCAAAAGTTGGTGTTAGCGGGATCATTTTTTTTTATTTCAATCCGTTTATGCATAATTATAATACATTTAATATTGTCGGTAATAAAAAATTTTTATCACATATTTTCATTGGATTTAAATTAAGGACTAAGATCCTATCAATAATTGATCAATCCCCTATTTATATTTAATTTGGGAAGAGCCTGCTCCGATTTCCTGAAGCGAGTTCCATGATTTCTAGTTTTTTATTTATGCCGATCGTTTTTGTTTATGGATTTGAAATCATTGACATTATTACTGTAAATTTAATTCTTTTTTACATTTTAATTTTTTTAAATATTTCTCAACTTTTATTATAAAACATCTCATAAATGCTGAAAATTTATGTTTACACATACAAATATTTTTTTTCATCAACGGAATAAGTAAAACATTGTTGGTCTTTTTCAAGTAATATTTGATCGTTTCCGATTTAGCACGAACAACATACTGGGCATAACCTACTACCAAGATTTTTAATGGCATAATAGAGATCTCATCCACTAAGAATCCTGTAAATTTTATTCCCTCCTAAAGACTCTACAATAGGGCCATTGCCTCACCCGGTACGCTTAAAAATATTTAAAACGATATAACTCATTCGACATTAGATCTCAGCAGCCGATACTATCTAACATCACTCAGAAAAATTTTTCAACAGTTGCTATCCTTAAATTCTAAAAAAAAATCTTTATCTGGCCAAGGGACCATCCCAACCTGCTTTTCAATATCTCCATAAGACTTCCTACGAGTTAATAAAAAGAATTATTCAACAGATACGAACCAAACTAGAAATCCCATTTCAATTGTTCTTTCGTTTATTCAATTACCGCACGCAGAAAAAAATATAAAAATCTATAATTAAGAAGACGCATCTTTTAATGAATCAAACCCATTTAATTCAAAAATAACGACAAAGAGTATTTTCAGCTTGCAATAATATAAAACAGTATTCCCCTTCTAGCATGCCGTTCAACGATAAAACTCTTATCATATGCCCCAATTTTTTTATTCAAATATATACCACCCACCTCAGTGATAAACTCCAAGATTTTAATTTTGAAAGCACCTTAAATTCAAAATAAAACAGACCAAACATGACTTTCTTTAACGGCTAATACCTTCTTAAACATACCTGACTTTTGAAAAAAATAATAACATATTTTTAAGCTGCTGATATAATTGCAATATTTATCCTATTTGTTAATTCGAATATAAAATGTTTTTACTTTCTTTTCCCCCTAGTATTAAAGAGAAAGTTTCAAGAAGACCATAAAATACGACTTCATCCCTTATTATTACTATCAGATTTTGTTTGAAAATAAAAGTAATGCTTGTGTTAGGGGTATAGTTCAGAAATACGTGTGCTTCTGGCCCCAGGTATCTTCGACCTTAGAAATCATATCGTTATCTGACCATAAATGGCTTTGATTCTCGTGGGGGAAATCTGCTAATATCATATAAAGGGCATCGCTAGATATTCTTTAAGTACACAACCCAACGTTTGACGTTGCTGACAGTTGCTTAACTTTGTATATCTCAGAGGAAATGATGTTATCAGTTAAAATAGGACTACGTTTTGATTTATTTGTACTGATTTCTTAGATATTGCAACAACATGCTTACCTTTACTACAGTCTCTCATGCCACGGTCTTCCACAGGGATGCCATACAATAATAATGAACACAACGCCAGAATTGAGGGCAAAAAGTTTTTAGAAAAGAAATGGCCCAACTCGGTTTTAAACTCTCACCCTTCGTCGTATACTCAATCTCTAGCGTCTACCCCTCGACCAGATCGGATATAACTTATGTAAGTATTAAATCTGATATTTAATATACAGTTCACAGTTGAACTATTAATTGCAAGTGAATTCTATAATAGTGTCATAAATGTTCCAATTATTATTCAATGAAATTGTTGATTTTTGCAATAAGTTCAAACATTAGCAACATTCAAAAAAATCTAAAAAGAATTCCTGACGATATTTAATTTTAATATTATATTTGAGATACAATCAATCATTAAATGATCGAGATTTGACTTCGTTGAAAGTATGCTAGCAAAATATGTAAAATGTTGTAGGAGTTGTTTAGGAATGGAAGAAAATAGATTTTTTTGTAGTGATTAATATTTTTTTCACCGCCTAGATGTGTAAAATCTTAATGGTCTATTTCGAATGGAACTTTTAGGTTTCTCAGTAGGCATAAACGTATTTCCATATAAATGCCACTTCTAAAATCATTAGTGGCGGTGCGGATAGTCCTCCTTATTCAATTTTACTTCTAATTTCTTTCCCCTTGGATTTCTCTATGGCTTGAGTATTGGGCTGTGGTATAGGCACTTCTTTATCTCTTTCCATACCCTTTAATAACATAAAAATATCCCTCAACTAAATAGCCCCAGTACTCCTTAAAACTTCGTTGTTGCAGTCAGGGTCACAGGATATCTGAGACATAGTCATGATAATTATCAAACTAAAAAATAGGAAAAAATCTATCGACTTCTAACAAAGTAGTTCATATATTTTTTTATGGTTATCTAGATAGAATTAGATTTGAACGAGATTTTCATAGTATTACAACTGGGGGATATACACTTCTAACAAAAAGAAGGCTCGAGTATTACTGAAATATTTCTAAAAATATAAATATATAAACGGCATGTCCAATATCATTCGAATAAAAATTCAAACCTTTAAAAAACAAAAATTAATTTATTAAAAAATGAAAGAAGTTAAAAATAAATCCAGAAATACTGTGTTTTTGCATGCCCTAAAACGTAAAAAAAAGTAAGGAATCCTTTAAGGATCGTATTTATGAATAATGCCAATTTTTGATAATTTTTTACCTTTTTTTGCTGTATGCATATGATTCAGTTCTCATTATTGATATAAATATATTGCTTGATGCAAAACATATCATTTTTATGCTATAATTACAAGGATTAAAAAAATGTATAAAATAGCTCACGTTTGACAGACAATGTTCCAATTTAATTTATGAAAAGTTTTTACTCACAAGTAACATACCTATCGTGGTTCATAACATCTTTTTGCGTCTTATAACATATTAAAAGAGTATTGTTGGGTTAATTTTGTTCAATTATAATTTTTTGATAAATGAATCAAAATATTTTGTTGAGATTTTAATTTTAAATCAATGGACATCGGATTTGTTTTTTAATTTACTTTTTTTAGTACGCAACCCAATTCCCCTGTGGTAGGGCAACCATAATGGGAAGGGGTGGATGATCTCCCACGCGACTACTAGTTATGGTAGCAATGCCTACCTGGTGACCGATGTAAACCAAGCGGAGGGGGGTGTGTAGCGTCTCTCGAAAGATATCCGTAAGGTTATACCCACCCAATCAGTTACAAAAAAAACGGGAGATTGGCACACTTAAGACAAAAATAAAGGCAATTGGAGTGGTCACTTCGATCTTTAAAAAAATTCTTCTCTTATGAAGACAATTTTTTTACCCCTTATCTCCCTCAACTGATAATGTTATATTCCAAAGCGCAAAATATATTTTCCAATTTTAATAAAAACAGTATTTATATCACATCTTAATTACGTTTTTTATTTGTTGTTCTGGTGTATGAGTATTATTTCCTGCCCCCACAGCAATTTTATTAAGTTTGCTGTTATACTAATTTTTTCTTATTATATTCCCTTGTCAATTTTGGTAGATCAACAGTTAACAAAATTATAAATGAATAAAAGTTACGCAAGTTATAATTTTTTTTATTATAAAAGCGTAATTTTTATTTACCCTTTTTACAAAAAAAAATTCCATGGTTAATATTTTTGAGATTAAGTTTGATACAAATACGATTAAACAATAATAAAGAACCGCACCCCGACGCCTTCAAATTGGCACAGGCGTGTTATCATTTTTTGTGTGTGTTATTCCTTATTATGACACCTAACACATACTAATCATATAACAGAGTTTCCAATACTAATTCAACATCGTGTAATACTAAAACAACAATATTAAAAATAGATTTCTTAATGACAGAAATATCAATATTTAATTTATTTAAAAAATCTTTTAAATATTTGACGTTTTCAAACATTTTCCAAATTACAATTTTTGAATTTACTCTCATATGAGAAGAGGAAGATCGTTAAGTAAGGATATAAGAGTTAGAATTTTTGAAACGTACAATCGAGGAAACAGAGGCCAAAAGATAGTAGAAGTATTTGCTCACAGCAGAACAACTATAATTACTGTTATTTAGCAGTATCTTTAATAAGAGAAATTGAGAGCAAGACCATAGTGACGGGCACATAAAAAAGCTAACGTTGGCTCGATAAAAATTGCGGGATTTCTTAAAATTCTAATTCTGATAAGTGTATGCAGGAATTCGGTGTTAGGATTCGTAAATCCATAGCAGCAAACATTTTTATCAGAATTTTTATATATATTGAAACGAATTAACATAGTTCATGAACGTAGAAATACGTAAGAAACCTAAATTATCGTTTGCAATACGACTCAGATATATCAATCTTTCATTCAAGAGATATTCTGGAAATGAAATTGTGTAAATTAATTAAGTTGGCTTCAATAGTTTGTGGAGATGTTTTATAGGTTGATCTTTAATGAGAATATAAGTCAGCTTTTCAGTTCCTACAATACAATCGTGAAATATTTATATTTTAGCGCTTTTATCTGATCAGAAATCATACTTTTCTACATATAAATCCTGTTTTTTTACAAACAGGCATGGAGCGATAAAGAAATACACATATGAAAAATGCAATTATACTAATAGTTAATGTTAGATAAAACTAAACTGTTGAAATCCAAACGACCATCACTAACGTACAATTTGAATTCATGTATCTTTCATCCATATTCTCAATTTTTGAATCCGATTGAGAATGTGTTTTCTTAGGGTAAAAAACATTTTAAACGAGGGAATCAAAACAACAAAGCAGATCTTATAAACTTGATGGAAAATGGACCAAGCCTTATTACAAGTAAGGGTGTCGAATGCTATTATATAAATTTATCAACATATATTAGTAGGTGGTGTCAATCGAGAAGAAATATTTGATTAAACTTTATGCTTTCACTTATACAGCAATTTTATTTTTTTCTTTATTTCCTGTAGAGAATTTTACTGTTGTCTATAAATTTTTGCATCTAACCTTAAAATTCGCCATTAGTTCAAGAGAAAATATATTGAATAGGCATAAAAGCAAGAATATATAATTGAAACACTATATCCTACACTTAAGATTTATACTTTCATCACTCTTGATACCGCGGTTTTCATATTGCCTGGGTATAAAAATATAACTCTGTAATTTATATTTATTGGGGAGACTAAGAGCAATATAATATCACAACATTTCTTACCATTATCATATCACATATTAATTTTATGTAAATCTTGGCATAATTGGTATTATATATTTACTCATCGATAGTTGAGCTTGTCTATTTTAATTCAATCTATATGTCCCATTTAGCCAATTAGCTGTTATATATTCAACACACAGTTATTCACGAGACACTATTTATAAATATTATTGTTAGTTGAAAAAATCTTGAATCAGTCTTCGAAATCCGGCATTAAAACTTAAGCTTCTGCTTTAAATTAAAATAAATACTGATAATATACGACGCAATTAAAGCTAATTTCAAAAAATTATTCTATATTTTATTTTTTTGTGTTTTAGTATGTCTCTCGTGTGTTAACTATCGACACACGATCTGGATTTATAATTGTAGATTTATCCCTGTTTTATTTAATTTATCTTAAACACTACATCCTGCACTTCTTTTCGTTCAGATTATATTCTCTAAGGTTAAATTTTTCGAATACGGAATTCAATCGACAATTCTACATTTCAATGCTATCTTAGTTTTAATATAATTAAAACTTCTCATATGGGCTAAACTGAGCGGGAAAGGGGAATCGAAAGAATCTTCAGCGTAGAGCTTTTTTTAAAAAAAAAATTATCAAGATAATGAATATATATTAAAAATAATAATAAATCGGCTAGAATATTTCTTATACGGATTTAAAAGCAAGTATCTGTCATATGACACATTGACGTAATTTTTTATATTTATACATTTAAAAATATAATATTATCATAGTATAAAATAGTTTATAAGAAAAAGCAACGAAATACTACTTAACCGTTTTTTGTTCTGGGTGGAAAATTTTGTCTCGCTTGTATCATTGCTTTTTACAAACTGTAGTTAATTACTGTAACAAATTATTGGTTGACGCTTTTTTTAATGCAATATCTTCGTGCTCGTTTTTTTAGTATAGTCAATCAAATCTCTTATATTATCAATATTTTTTTTTATAATTTTTTTATTATGTAAAGGCGTCCAGTTTTTTCCAACAATATTTTCATTGAAACCAAGTTTAGAATAAAGTAAATAAAAAAACCAAAAATCTTATATATTATTGACTACTTTATTTGATAAAATTGCGATTTAAAGGGAAAACACTGAATTATATTCTGGCTATTATATTTGTTTGAAATGATCTTTAATAGGTTTTAAAGTTTCATTAATGACCAAATACGAATTCACACATAAAACAAGGCAAGGCATACGAATTGCAACAATCATGATTCGTTGTTCTTCTCGATATCTTTAAAGGGCAAAATCCTAACCTCTTTCTATTCGTTATAAAATGGTAGAAAAATTAAATCATCAGAGTTATAAGATTAGCAGCTTCTGAGATTTTTATTTTCGTCTTGTTTGTAGAAAAATGCTTAAAGCGTAAGACATAGAAAATTAAAATAAACATGACCTAAGAATCCGACATTCAAAAAAAGTTACACCGTGAATTCTTTTTCGAGTAATTCAGATTTTTTTCATTTTTTAATTTATTTTTTCGTTATTTGAGGAATGTGTTCGTTTAATTTTTCGATCTACTTTCCCTGCACATTTGCTTTATTGTTCTTTTTTTACCAATCAAAAGAAATTAACATTATTTTTAATCTATGAAACATAATTAAAGTTAGAAATATAGCCATTGGTTGAAATAAATGTTTTTTTTTATTTTTCCTTAAAATTCTTAAAATATTATTCATTAAAAATATCGCCTAGCATAAAATAAAACCCAATATAATGAACTGTTAATATATTTTTTTACTGATCAATTATTATTTTTACTTGTAAATAATTAAAAATTACTGATAAAAAAAAATTCTTTTTATGTTATTTCAAAAATATTCGGACATTTACAATTTTTTTGCGTGATTTGGGGACAATTGTTTCCGTGCCATTTTATCACTTAAAAAATTATATTATTTTGCTAAGTTTTTAACTTAATACGATCAGGTAACGAAAAAATATTAGCTTGTATTTACTCAATTATCCTAATAAATACTTAAATAAATAAAAATATTGTTAACTTGACAAAATTTGTATCATTCCCAATTTTTATAATATTTTAGTATTATGAAGCTTTCCGGAAATTTAATTCTCAAAACAATTACTACCCAAATTTATGATTTTAACTTTGAAGATCGAATGGCATCTCGTAGCGAGCATAGCTGTAGTGGTATCAAACATAGTTCATCAACAT
>SGJC01000124.1:0-22036 GCA_009887335.1 Henneguya salminicola | reverse complement strand
GGACGTTTTTCCAAACTTAGTAACAGGTAATGCTCATCAAAGTTCTATTGATGTGCATGGCATATTGACATGAAATTTATTCAAAATTTTTTAAATAAATTGAATTTAATAAAACTTATCTTAAAATAAATAAAAAACTAATGTTTGAAAAGACAAAAGATGTTCTTCATATGCGCTTGCTCATAAATATATTATGTCTGATATGATATTGAGTTACTTAAAAGCGTGTGATCATTACCTTCCATCATTTTGTGTAGATAGTCTTGAAATTATTGTTTTTTTTTATCTAATTAACAATTAGAGTTGGATGAAGATTTATAGAGTAAAACATGAGACAGACACTGAATCCTTCAGTTTATTGTTCAAATATCTCATTCTTAGTATCAAGACCATCTTTAAAAATTGAAAAAAATTACACACTTACAAAAAATATGGATATATTGATGCATATATTAGATCATGTCTCATATTTATGATTATTATGTTAGACATCCATGGATAACCAATCATCGCCGAATGATCTCGCCATTTCATCAAATGTTGATTATTCTTTAAAACCCTACCTTGTTTTATTTATATTATTTACATTAGATTCATATACTCTATAAAAACGAGCATACTTATAATACAAATGTGTTTGAATATCTTTTGCATGGAAATTTCCCTTTAAATCGACTAAAGGCTAGGTTAGTAAGAAATCATTACACCATATCATTAAAAATTGATTTTGATGAGGTTTTTTTTATTTGGCTGAAAAATTTTAGGCGTTCAAGAACGCCACAATTTTTATACAACAATTATCTGACTATTTGAACAATCATACATATTTTTCAAAAGCTTCCCAGTTTCTCTGTATATAATAATATTCATAGACCGAATTTCTTAGATGGAAAAATATTTTCCTGTCTGTCTTTATTAACTCAAGTGCCTGATTGTGATCAAAATCCTCTTTTCAATTTAATCAATTCTTATAAAAATTTGATCAATCATTTACAAATTTTTAAAAGTAACTATTTTAGTTCAGGTAAAATTATTGTTATATTTCAAGCCATTTCCTTCCCTATTACTATTAATGAGGAAAACAGTTATTTCAAATATCATTTTATTATTTTTTCTGTCATAACTTTGGGAATACTCATAAATTTTAAAAAATTTGCACATAAGAATTTAGAATAATATATCTTTATATTTTCATTTTTATTTATGATTTTCATTTATTAGCATAAACTTTTTCTGCATGATTTCAATAGCGTTCTCAACCAATGCTATTCGCTCTTAAAAGTTACCCCAATATTTGATACTTAATATTTCAGCATGATCTTCGTCTCCATTCTCCTTATTTTTTTCTGCAATTTCTGTTTTATTTTCAGGGTCATTAGAATCTAGAATTTAATTAAAAATAATAAACAATAAATTAGAGCTATTAAATCATAATTTAAAAATAAAATAATAGTTACACGTGAAGTATTTAATCCACTGAAATATCATATCTAACTTGGAGAAATAAATTCAAAAAAAAGATCTTGTAAATAATCCAGTTCGTATAGACATGTAATTAATTGGTAATGCGTCTCTAACTGGAAGAGGTTGAAAGAAAAACATATTACCTTAAACTGGGAGATCCTGAAGTTCCTTTCTAAAAAGACCAGTGAGGCTTTGCACATCCAGTCAATTACAAAAAAATATATCAAAATTATGTTGGCAGACCTATTTTTGTTGTTATCGGCCAAATGATAAGTAACAATTTTTCATAAATTAATTTTGAAAATTTATAACACACGTTAACAAGAGTAATTTGGTGTTCAATTAATATAGGTAGGTAGAGGAATATTCAATGCTTGCAACTTCTGCATTTTTGGAGCCGGCATCAATGTGGACTATAACTTAAGGACATAATTAACATTGAGAAGCTTACCAGCATAAATTGAAAGGGATTTCATTTGTTCATTTCATAAAAAAACGAAAAAGAATAAATTCAAATCGGTTCAATAAATAACTGTATAGAGGATAGTTTCATGCGAAATATTTTATTTTGTTTGTTTAGTCCTTTTTATAAGAGTAAGAGATCTATTTTCTGGCAATATATAAAAAATTAAAGATCTGATACAATTCCCACGATAATTACAGCACAGACGTGTTTCATTTTCACATTAAAACGTAATTATATCAATAATACTATAATATTATATCATTACAAATATTTTTAATTTATGTCGTATTTTGAAAGCCAATGCCACAGAGGTACGGCATCCTTTGAAGAAATGATTAAGTGGGTTAGATCTAACAAAAATCTGATATTCACCTGGCAGTTGGTTAACCCGGGCTAGGAGGCCGTTAAGCAGCCTTAGAAAAGGAACAATTAGCTTTTACACACCAAGTCGATGAAAAATAAATTTATTGATTTTATAAAATTTATTTGAAATCCAGCATCCCTTTTATAAGGGGCCCGAAAACTACTATTCGCAGAGTGGTGCAATAAAATATGAAACACGAGCCCAGAATAAATTTTAATGCATAAAATTTCGGGGGCTTGGGACTGCCGAATTAAGTTGCTGAAAATATGACCGTTTAAGGCGCAACTATAGTTTCGTAATCGATGGTCTCTTACAATCCCATATTTTTATAGTAAATAAAGATCTAGATCTACCCTCCCTTTTTTGATAATAACTTTTGATTCAACAGTTTTACCGAGTACCGAACTGTATGCTTCTGAATATTTTTTCGTTGTTAAAATCTATCAAGATAATTCATTTTCAAATTTTTTTATACAAACAAAAAGGGAAATTTTAAATAATAAATCATAAGAATTTATTTATCTAACTTTCCTACAATACGTTAATGTACAAAATATGAAAAGAATAAATAAAATTATATATAATCAAATATATTAATGAATAAAAATTAATAATTTTCTATACTATAATCTTAGGATCATAACCACGAAGAGCTCTTATGGAGAAGCCATAAAAGCACAAAACATAAGTAAGACAGTGAAGAACTAAAAGACATCAAGGCTCTCAACAGATATATTCATTCTGCTTTTCGACAATGTTTGTGTTCAAGACCTACGACTCTCTTCATAAGAATTATCAAATAACTAATAAAATAAGGACACAATAAATGCGAATAAAAATAAACGAAATTTCACGAATAGTTTTCGGTATTAATATCTTAAATATCTGGTATAAACTCATTGAAATACTTGAACTGGCCTTCAACATTTTAATGAGTAAAGAATTGCAAAAAACATTTTATGGGAAAAACCTAATATTTCAACATAGATTAATTTTTATGTTATATGTAAGTTATTTTTACTTCCAATATAAGTAAATATACATTTCGATTTATATTAGGTATCGCCGCAAAAAAAGTCAGATTGATTCATTGAGATTCACACATTATGAAAAATATTATCACCAGTTTATGGCAAATGTTTTTACTTTTTTATACTCCAGTAAGTTTAATTTTATATATCCTTAAGTTTGTCTTTTGGCTTGCCGAAGTTCAAAATATCTAAAATCCAACCTACAAATAATTAGTTTGCTGGATATTGTGGAATATAAAAAATTTTAATAAAACACTACATTATGCCGAATTTAAACTATCAAAAAAATATCCTTAACACTGGAAAGGGATAAATTAATTACATTACTTACTACTTTTGGTTGAGAATAGGGAAATACGGGATTCTTCGTGTGTAGAATTTAATTTCAAGTTATCTTTAATAAATGGATATGAATTTGTATGCTTTTCGAAATAATCAGATGAATTTAAATCTATTTTAAGATATTGTATTGAACCTTTTATATTACCAGCTGGTGAACTTTCCAAAATATCCTCAGAATTATTTTGATTCTAAAGTTATTTGGATTGCTATACTTCTTTTATTTCGTCCACATTTTGATCATTTTTAGCATTTTCTGCAAGTAAAATTTTTAATTTTTTTACCGTTTGTTAGAACTTTAGCGGGTTCCCAACAAATCCTACTATACAATTCGCATTTTTCGATAATATTGTTTTCCAAAATGAAACCTTCAAAATCTTCTATATTCATACAATATTCAATATTAGTTAATTCTGTATTTTTGAGTTGTCCGTTGCGCATGCACACTTTATACGGTTTTGTGAAATTTTTAAATGTTTTTTTATCCAGGTATTGGGGAATTAATTCTGGATCAAGTATTTTACTCAAACATGCTTGAATATCTGTTATCGTAATCATTTTAGTGCGGTTTATTGTGAAATATGGAAGCTAGTATAATAAAATTACAATTAGACTTTAATTTTGTGTCGGTTTTCTTCGTTAAATATTTTTTCCCTTTTATCCTTTTTTCTTGTTTTCTCTTAATTTTCAAAAATATAAAAATACTGGATGTTATTTTGGCTTTATTTATTCGGATTAACACTGAATCATCCAAAGATATTGGACCGTTGAAACTAGCGGTTATAATTTTTAAAAATAACAATACTTTATTTTGCTAAAAACTGATGGAAATTTAAGGCTAAAAGTTTTAAAAATGTCAAAGATCTTAGTAGCATCCTCTAAAGACACATAACTACAATATGTGGCATTTCCAATTTCAGTCCCAAAATGTTTCACAGCTTTCATTTGACCGAAATTAAATTTTTTCTTTTGTGTTTTAAGTTTTCCCAGATAATAATTTACCTGTCTCAATAAAGCCCCATGAACACCTGGTATATCCTTGACCTATCTCATAATTAATTGTACCTTTGACAAGCAGCCATGCGCTGTTCGTATTATTTTATTTATATCTGGCATAGCAACAATTTTATCTCCACTCAATAAGTAAACATTTAAGTCGATTCCTACTTCGTTAGATGGAAGTTTTTTCTCTCCAATATGTAAAGGTTTCTGAAGCTCGATATTAGATTTATTATCTTTTGGGTATTGTTCAATTTGAATATCATTTATGAGGTTGTAGGTAATAAGCGATTCAAAATTATCGCACTGAGCAATTCGAGGAAGAAAAATTTTCATAATAAAAATCGAATCATTTATTTCTATAAATTTATATTCTGTTGTATTTTTAGCCTGATGATATTCATTGACTGTAGTATTTGTTGAGGTAGAATAAATATGGATTGAATGATCAGAAATTAATTTTTGCATTTTTTGTTCATTTTCACAACCAATAACATTTAGTAAAGAATCTATAAGTACAAATTTTGTTTCATTTCTATTTATTATATTCAAGATAATTTTATTGTTTTCAGTCACGTGCATTGGTGTCTTATAAAATTAGCTATTATTTTTTTACTTCAATGGAAATATCAAATTCTAACTTTAATGGTTTTTTGAAATTAATATCACTTCTATCCAAATTTATACATTCTGTGTAATAAAAATCTCCATTTTTTTTAATGGCGGGATTCCGTGTAAAAGCATTCATTAGTGTCTGTGATTCTTCATAACTTATATATGAGCAAACTTTGACATCGTTTTTAACCAAACTCATTATTTTAAGACTCATTAATTGCTCTCCGTTAAAACGTTTCGCTATTATTCCGAATTTTTGAAGATAATAATTGGCTTGAGACATAATCTAAATATTATTAATATTCAAAGTTTAAAAATAATTTTGAGACTTACTTGTTCCTAATTTTAGTTAGAAACCCCGTCGAAAAGTATAGTTGAGAAATGGCATACTAGATTCGTGAAGTAGCTAACGCTAATATTTTTATGTTATTATATTAAAGGGATAGCTAAGAAACAATAATATTCCATACCCGGGGTATGCGCCTTCCCTATCATAAATAGGTTTGATTTTCGTAGGAAAAATCACTAACAATCATAAAAAGGCCCCCCTCTATATTATTTTGAGTACACCTCCCATCCCCAGAGGTTGGCGCAACCAACAGTTGCTTAACATAGCTTATTTTACGGGAAACGGTGTTATCTAATGCGCAAGGGCGCCTATTGATATTTATCTTAAATTTTAACTATTTTCTCCTTTATTGCAACACATATGCCTCAAAGCAGTTTCTCCTCTCCCGGTCTACCCCCGTGTTTGCATTATTAAATTAATGCACAGTTTTGAAACATAAGAGCATTTATAAAAAAAACTAAAACAAATTGATTCATCACGACGAATAAAAAAAAAGTAATTTTTATTATATTTAAATTTGATATTAAATGATAACTTCAAGCCAATAGTTTAATGGTACCACATCCATAGATGGATCCGGCTTGTGTTAGGTTTAGTAACTGAGATCATATCCTTGTCACTGATCGGGGTGGAGTGGCACATTTTTGGCTGTACGCCAATGGGAACTTAGAAACAATAAACTTATCTTGAAAAAGATTTAAGGTATAACACATAAGTCCGAGAGGAAAAATAAATATTAGGGAGTAAATTTACTGCAAAAGCATGAAATTAGGCTTTTCTAAATATAAAATAAAATTTGCAATAACATATATCTGTATTAAAAAGAATACATAAAATATAAAAATCAATGGAGAATGGAAATTTCTATGCCAACGAAAGTATTATCCGTTCAAAGAGCCAGTGTAAGAAAATTAAAAATATCTCTGATGTTTTACCTCAAAGAATAAAGGATGATTCTCTGCTACAAAGATAAGAATGACAGCATATGATTTATAGAACTAAATGGCTTATCAATTTTTATGAGATTTATTTTCATCTTTTACTAAAACTAAACTGAATAAAAAAATAAAGAATAAATAAATCCTCAAAATAGAGCATCTATGTGAAGATAATAATTTATTCTAGTTTGCAGGATGAATAAAAAACGTAAATAAAGCAAGCCCTACAAAAATTATCCTTGTGGCTTTTCGTTGGTTTTGATAAATTTAGTTTTTAATTTTACCACTTTTTTTGCAAGCCAGGAATTATATATATGATCGAAGTGGCGGTATATTTTCGGCATGTTTCGTGTGTTTATAAATATTATCTTCTTTCATTAACATAAAAATCTGGTTAATTCCAAAAGTGATTAAATTAAGACTAAGTTTAATAATATGACAATAATTCAGAGGAAGTTTCCGCAATCTTTTTAATTTATATTCAGATGACATGTTTATACATAAAAAATATGTATGAATTAACTAGAACATAAATGCAACTGTTATTAATGTGGATAATAGTATATCCGATTGTTGTATGTACATGATTCCAAGTAATGATTTTATTTGCTGATTGCCAATTTAGAATCAAAAATGATTATATCTATTTGGGATAAAAAATACATTTTGACATTTTATTTCATGTTTCGACAACGAGTTTATCACGAGTTGTCGCGAATTTTTATATTTTTTTTAAGTTTTAGCAATTATCTCAACATTTTTTTATTTTCTCAATTTTGTAAATATATTTTGTAAAACCTAAAGAAAAATTACATTTTTGGAATATGCGTCCAACTAAGGTTTTTAATTTTTATCAAAATATTACTTTAAATTTATGAAGAATGCTCATTAAGTAACATTAGGAGTTTGCAATGAATTTTATTTAAAACACAAAAATCATTAAATTATCAGCAACCATTTAACTAATATTACATAAAAAAAGAAGCTAAAATTTTTGAATTTTAAGTATCGCACTTACATAAAGCGATGTGAATTTATTTTACCCTGATCAGGTATTTATTTATTTAATCAAATCACCATGATGGATAAATCCTTTTTATGCGAAATTATTATTTACAAATTTACTTAACTGAAATAATCCATTTTTTTTTTATTTTGATTTATAAATATATTAATTAAAATAAATGTTTTGTGTCAAAGTCTAGTTTCAAAACGGCTGCGCCAAAATGTCCGTCTTCAATATTCTTCAAGGACAAGGTAAAAATTTTAAACTTTAATTAAAGTATACTTCATAAAAATAACCTATGAATTTTAATAAGACTATTTGTTAGTTTTAAGTCAGCAAATATATATTTTAAAAATTCAAAATATGAATTAATTTTGAATAAATGTTTGACAACGTAGTGACTTTTATTAAACACGAATGCTAGATTTAAGGTTCGAGGGAATCATAAAACAATTACATGATGTTTATTAAAGCCTTATGTTGAGATAAAATTCCATCCATGCCATGGTTAACATTTCGATTTAGCTTCAAAATAAAAAACTACTTGTTGGGCGAAGAAAATGATAACACAACATAAAATGACAAAAATAACGATAACGACGCAACACGAATAACCTAAATAGCTTCTTTCATAAAATATTTTCCTTCTTTGACAAAAAAAAAGGAAGTTTTTAATTTTGGGATTAGTTAATATCTACTAAAATGGAGCTCATTTTAATGAAATTAAAAAAAAAGACCTTATTTAAAATATTGTCGTACAGTTCTTCGTCGTATAAGATGAATATTTACTAAAAAAACAATTCCATTATGTTGTTTTATTTAAAATTTTGATTTGAAAGATTACCTGGAAAATATTTTTTAGAACTTTATTAACTTGAGGCATCATCACTACTACAAGTTTGGAAGATTTTGATAGTATAAGCCTATGTATCGCAATAGGTTCTGTTGGCACGTCGACGGTGTTTGGGCAAACTATATTTTTCATAAATTCTAAATGTTAGTAAATAAATTATTGAAAGATTAAATAATAAACAAATATCAAAATATTAAAATTACCCTTATTATCATCTAAAATATTTTTATTTAATTTCTCCTCCTTTGGGGAGTGTTTGCCCAAGAGTTTCAAGGGTTCTGTTGATATATTGGAATTAGAGTTCAGAGCTAGAGATTTAATTATTGATCGTTTTTACGTGATTCGTTATTATTTTTCATATTTTTATAAATATCCAAAGTTTATTAAAGAAATCATTAATAAAAGAAGCCTTTTTATGCCCCCTAGGGAAGTACGCTGTTTTGTTTGATATACATATATAAGTAAGTAAACAGCTGGTTGCTATATTTTTTTTGATTCTTATTATTATATCTATAATTTATATACATTTAATCATGAATGAAAATATTAATCGAATCACTTAGATTTAGCTTTTGTTTTCGTCAAAAAAATTCAATATTTTTTCAACTAAAAATAATATTTAATTTAATTCAATTTTAAATATATGTCAAACCATAATAAAAACATAGCCGTTATTTATTGAGTGCAATTCTATTGAATTTATAAGGAAAAATGGCGATGCAGAGAATATACCAACGATGTCTTTTTCTTATCGAGTGGATGGATGTATTATCATTTTAGGATTCAAACAAATAAGAAAAATAAATTATATCTGAAATCAATTAACATTAATAAAACGAGAAAGGGGATAACTCTTTGACCGATTTTGGTATTATGCTTGACAAAAACCAAATAATTCTCTTTTAATTAACTGCAGAAAACAGTATGAAAAATGCCAATAATATAGGATGGTAATAGATAATCATTTGAGCCACAAATTTTCAGATTTTGTAATTTTACGCCTTCTGTTGAATTCATACGGCTCCAAAGTAAGCCAAATTAGTCCTTTTGATAATCATTATATTAAAGAATAAAATTATTAATCGCTTAATAATACAATTTTGAGGTTAAGATATCTTAAAGCCCCTGGATGTCAATGCTAAATCATACGACATCCTTAGGAAAAATTGGTTGAGTGGGGATTTTAGTAGGAGAGGTTAAAACACTACCGCTTATGCTTTGGTAGGGGGTATGACGCCGAAAATGTTTATTGAAATATTTTGAAGCTCATTTTGAAAGAGAAAAATAACGTCTAGGATCTTAAGTCTATGAAAGAAAAATCCTATAAAACAGTGTAAGCAACTTTATTATTTTTCTTGAAGCATCGCAGATGTTCTAATTTTAAATATGGGCTTATATAAAATTATTTTTTATTTATAAACCTTTAAATTTTCAAAATATTACCCAGTTGTAGATGTTTCTTGTTTTTGGAAGTTAGTAAGTTGAACGCGTATCCGATGAATTATTCGAGTCGTTAATTTTAATTTTGAAAATAAATAATAATTATTTTCTGTTAAAATTCTATCTTTCTTCTTTTTAAATAAAATTAAAAAAGAATTTATTCTGAAGACATAATTAGTGTTTGAATGGCATAATATTTTAACAATGTTGAAGCAATAAAAAAAAATTAATATTTTAATTGTTGATAATTCTAAATTGTAATGCAAATTTAAAAATTATTTTCTTCAAAATTTAGGCATTAATAACTATAAACTTACCTGTGCTTCTGCCTATTTTGTGGAAAAAATTATCAAATATCATAAGTAAAATATCAAAATATGAATTGAATCGAATTTTTATATGAAGCAGTTCAACTTTAACGTAAAATTAAACCTCAATCATCATGGCTTTTCAACTTATAATTTCGAATATTTATCATATTTTAACACATATAATACGCATGCCAATAACGAGGGAGTAGTACGGCTTTTAGTTCTACTTTTTAAAATAAAAATTTTTGAATATTAAACTAAAAACATTACATATTTATTGGGATTCTTCGGTGAGTATTGTTTAGAATTAGGGGGCGTGAAGTATAATTAAAAATATTTCATTCAACCAATTGAATTCTTATGATTATATTAACCTCAACGAGTAATTTAAAATATTTTATATGATATAAATGATAGAGTTTATTCCGTGCTTTTTTCAAATGCACGAAATGTTTTGTGTGTTTATTCAATATCACGTTCATCCATCACCAGAAGATGGCAGTGAGCGCACCAATTTTCTGTTGATTTATTTATTTCCTCAGTCAAGGAATAATCATACTTTTCTCAGCCTAATAGGACTATATTTCCTCAATAAAAGTTAACTAATATGACGATCACAACTGACAGGTCTGTCTCTGCCCCACTTTGGTTTTATTCAATATTTATTGGAAATAATAAAAGCTAAAAAAAATGTAAATAGTTTACTTTTTGTCGATCCTCACTAAAAAATGTTTGCTTAAGTGCGGGCTTGTAAATATGTGTACATATACTTCAAGCGAAGAGGAAAATCTAAAACAAAGAAAAAATGAAATAAGTTTTGACTCATTAAACACTTATAAATAGATCATCTACGAACGCACTTTTTTATAAAAATAAATAGGAAATTTTTGATAATTTCACCTCAAGGGGTGGAATTGTAATGTTATACATTGTATTGGGAAATACCATGTATTTATCAGACGTTGCAGCGAATAGAACATAATTATATCATTATTGCAACCAAAAATATTCTTTTCACAAACCGCAGAAAAACAGAAGCGAGTATATTTACATTATGAGTAAATATAACATAAAAATATGAATATCTAAATTGAATAAAAATTTAAACAAAGAACTTATACAATTGCAAATTTTTTTTATCATTAACTGGATGCGTAAACCCTAGGGATTGGAAGCAGCGATATGCGGAGTCTATCTTTCAATTATCGGTTATCACGTTTTGGTTAATCGACAATTTAATTTTATGCAATTTTTTTAACGTTTTAACCAAGGTTTTGATTTTTTAGATTTAATTTGCCAGTAGATATAGAATGAGGTAGAAGTGAGATACATTACTTTTTACTCGAAAACTTTTATTATTTCGATATTTTTTGTAAAATAATTTTTGATTATTTTTTATTCCTTCTTAACTCGTTTAATTTTAGTTTGTTTTATTAAATTTTTATTTTATTTTTACTAAAGGTTTACAATATTTTAACAATATCCCAACTTCTTTTTTTTTTACTGTAAATTCATAAAAAATTCAAGGACAACTAATCTAATAATATTTCTTTGATAAAAAAAAAACCAGTTTTTGAAATTCATAAAAGGTTTTGCAATCTCTAGTAAACCTCATGTTGGTCTCGTTTGAGATGAGTTTTACTGTCTCCTAGTTGGCGTTAGTTTGAGACAGAAAAGAACCATTAGTTGGAGTCGCTTCTATTAAAAGTTCCACCCAAACTTTTTCTCAAGAAACGCTGTATCAGTGTAGTAATTGCTCATGGACTACTATAGATTGATTAAGTTAGATATACGAAAAAAGAATAAAAATATCTAAAATAATTATAATTTATAATCAATCAAGATATAGCCTTGAAAATCAGAGTGAGATTTGCCCAGTCTGTCCATAGATATCCTAAATAATTATTTAATTTTTAAAAAAAATTTAAAGCAAATCAAAAGATAGATATAAAAACTTAAAACGGCAAATCTGTAAAATAAATAGCAATATTTAAATAAAAATGTTTAAATTAAATATAAAAATCATAAAATGAATGCACACCCAAAAAAGTACGCATTTAATTCAAATTATTTTACTGTGAATTTTCAGATATAAATAAAAATTAAGACTGCGAAACATTTTAAAGACATTGATGTCGAAATAATTTTTTAAAGCGTAGTTCGTCAAACATTAAAAATTACATTTGATAATGTTTTGAAAATTTTTATGTCGGTTGAAAAGCATGTAAATTAAGTTCTTATTTTGTCCTGATCTTACACTGATTCGATAAGAAAATTAGACATATTTTTTCACTTAAAGGGATTAAGATTAAAAATACCCATATGCTAAATTGGGGGAGATTTTTAGATTCCAAGTTACTCGGCATAAGATCTCGAGATAGTTTAGGGTTTCTTTGTTCACAAAAAAAGCCTAAATTAATGATTTTTGGGATCAAGAACGTTAAAATTTTTTCGTTTTTACCTGTAATAGGTAGGTTCGTAGTTATATTAAGCAATAACGCAATTGAAATTAGATATAAGATAAGTCAAGTCAATTTAACGAAGAAAATTTAAAATTTGATAAAGGCTTAAATTTAATATTCACATGAAACTTCACAGCACGGTTAGCTCAATCTCTTGTTAATCATTAAATGTAGAAATTTTATAACTGAAATTGAATATCACCCCCTGACAATAATGATGAGGTTATTTAAATGTTCTATATTCCTTTACCTTTTTTCATATGGGATATAAAAATTGGCCTAAATTATGAATAAAACCTTTCAATTTTAAGTCAAACAAATATTTAGTCAGTTAAATATAAAAAGAAAGAGACAGCAGATTAAATACTAAAAAAAATATCATTAAATTGGAATAATTTTCAATTCATCTATTTAAATTAAAAAATTATTTAAACAGTTGAAAAAATACAATTTTTATTTTGCACATGAATAAATATTCCGTGGCAAATTTTTTTTTTTTTTAATATAAACACAGTGTCATAAAGTTTGAAAATCACTGACTTCCTTTTTTTTTAAAAAGTTACCCAAAAAATTAATTGAAAAGTAAAATGATCAAGAATAATCTGTGTAGGTATACGGGAAGATTAAAAATTGACGACATATTACTATTTGATGTACAAAAAGCAGAAATAAATAGTTTATTTCGACGAGAAGCACATGAAATTTGCAAATCACTAACAAACTCAACATGAGATTATTTAAAAATGTAGAAAAATAAAAATAAAATAAATTATATGATGTATTGTGAAAACCGATTTTAGACATTTTGACAGGAGTGCACATAATTTTATCGGTCAAATATTTAAACAAAATGGATACTTGTTGAAATAAATAATAAAAACTAAAACCCAAAAATTATTTTAATATTCGAATTTAATATATGGAAAAGATAACATTTACGCAAATAAAAAAAAACTAAAGATATAAATGAACGAATAATCATCTCAAGCAATTTTTATACCCTTGACGTTTCGAATTAAACTAATTGGAGTATATGATCTATGCAGCATTTTATTGTAAAAATAGAATTAAACCATAATCAATAAATTAGAGATGATTTTAAATTAAATTAACGAATTAGACTTAAGATTGGGTTGTGGATTTTTTTTATCAATTTATTGGCAACATCAAAATTTTGAATATTTTTTATCAAACAAAATTGACTTATAATTAAAAGCGTTTTGAAATTGATGAATTTAAAAAATATTAAAGCAAATCGTTGCATCTTGAAAGTAAGAAACAATTATGAGCAGTGATTCAAATATTTCAATGTAATTTAATTCAGAAGATCCTGATCAGATTTTCAACAGGGAAACGGGATTCAATTTGCGTATCGCCTAGGACTATTAATTCGCCCCCAACTAGTTGAAACTCCTGCATAATTATTCTAATTCAAAATTGCAAACGTAAACGTGGGTTTTAGCCTTGCGAACTCTAGCTCAGTTTCATTCAAATCTGAAATAGTAGCTTCTTTAAATGCTAATAAAATGAGTAAAAATGTAATCAGTCTTTGAATCGGTAAATAATGAATCAACTAAAAGTATTATATTAGATTAAAAACGATTCCCTCATTCTGAAACGGTTGCAAATTTTCTCAATTCCTTTAAACCCTCTAAATTGCCCATTTTCCTCTTCACCTTACCACTCAATTCAGTCAAATATATGAGTTTTTTTGAAAAATAAATTACTAAAAAGTCCTCATATTCAAACCCACACAGACATTTGAAAAACTTTAAACTGTAGTATAGAACATTATAATCTAACATTATTACTTTGGCCGCAATAACTTATGCTGAACAAATATGGAATGAAATAAGAGGCAGGAAATGAATTCCTTATCTTGCAACAAAATTTTTAAAAATTTTGTATATAATCTTGTTTTGGTATTTGTAAGAAATAAATTTTTATTTTATAAAATTTCGCCATATTTCATAAGATTGTTGAGGTTTGCAATATTACGGGTTTCGCATGCGTAGCTACAAAAAAAAATAGGTGGAAATTCTCAACTTCAGCAATTCCTTTTCGATGTATATAAACACTTGAAACAAGATCGGTAAAAATATATTATTCGACAAATTACACCTTGTTAGAAGCCTAGATTTTAGTGGTGAGAATCAAGTTAAATGGGGTAATTTCAAGTTCAATTTTAAAATAGGATTCAAAGGAAGAACAAAATCATAAAATTTATGAATACTAAAAAGATTAAGATTAATGAATTGGTGTATAAAATTGAGTACAGACAAGGGAGAGGGAACATTAAAAAATAACAATATAAATTGCGACATGAAATTAAGGAAATATAAGATTTATTTGTTTATAGGTTTCGCTTTTGCATCTTCTAACTTATTCAATCTAAATTCTTATATGCTTGTTTAAAGGGTATAATATAGTTTTAACCATCATCTACCAAGTCTTTTGATGATAAGAGACGCAAAAAAGTGTCAAATTTGATTATTTCCCACTCCCTATGTACACACATGCGAAAATCTGAATATCATCAGCCTAATCTATTGCTGGAAATACGATGAATTAAATAAAAAAATAACGATAGAGTAAAATGATTATGATAAAGAAAACCACGTGACAAAATATGGAATTATGTTCAAATATATCGACAAAAATAATTATACACAATAAACTTGACCCACACTTTTGTATTGAATCATAAACTTAGACAGAGTATTCGTTAAAATATCGAACTATTTATCGGTATAATATTAATTTTATAAATAAATTGTGTGAAATACCATATCATATTGTTTGAGAGAGTGACTATAAGAAGACCATTCGTTTTTACCCAATCTAAGAAGGCCAATAGAAAAACATTTATAAAGAATAAGGCTAATTCCCACGCAATGCCCGAGAAAAAATACGACTAATTGAAGATAGCGATAATCTCCTTCCAAGGAATCGTAGGCTTTTATTAATTTTGTAAGAAAATACTAGATTTTATATTAATGATAGCTTTGATGTGACGGAAAATATTCATTAATATAAGCATTATGGGGAAAAAAGATAGTTTGTTGCCACTCATCCATAACATAAAGGCATTTATGGGCAATCCTTGTATTGGCTCCAAGGAAATAGACCATGAACGCTTTATAAAATACAATAAAGTTATACCTTATTAATTTTTTCATCACACTTCTTCACAGTATTTGACTAAAACTAATATTTTTACTAAAAACCTCTAAATTAAAATTCTTATTGTATCCGATAGGAAAATCGAAAACTACTTCCTTTTTAACAACAGAAACGCTAAAATTAACAAAATTTGTTGAATACTCAGCCATTAATTTTAAACGAAATGCTTACGCCTCAATAAGCGGCTGATTATTATGGACCATCATATATCGTGGAATCAAAAAAACAATCAGGTGACGTAAATAAAAAAAATTAAACATTAGCTTATTAAATGGCTGAAGAAAATTAAAATAAATTGTGAAAATATCGATTTTGAAGATTCCGATTTTGTGGATGCCTTGAATTATATGCATGAAATCTATGAATTAATTGAAAATAATTCCAAATTAAAACAAAATATTTTAAAAATAAAAGAAATAGAAAACTGTAGCAAAGGTAATTTAAAAGAGTGTTAGAATTAGCCAGTAAATATGAAAAAATTTTGAAGAGAATAAATTTGAAAGAAACACATGAAAGTTTAGACTGTGTTTGCTTAATTTTATCTAAACTGGGACTTAAAAAATGGGATCTGACAAGGTTTGAGTTCTCAATCTAAAATAGTATAATCCAACAATTAATGAATTTAAATCAAAACGTTACTGCGCATGACATTGAGGTAAAAAAATTAAACATCGAAATACGAAAAATAAAAAAAAATACTGAAAATGTAAATGCCATAAAAACTATTTATCAACAGTATTTTGATTTCCCACCAATTTTTATCAGATTACTGCTAAACTCCATTCAATTTAGCGATATTAATACAAATTATATCAAGGATAAAAAAAAAGATTGCGAATATTTGGATTTAAGAAAAAAAAAATTATCATCTTATCTGGTAGATGGCAAAAATACTGTTTCTTTTGAAAATAATCAAATTATATCTGACACATGCGTGCTAGAGTTAAATAAAGTAATTTTACACCAACAAATTTGTATTAGCAAGTTGAGTCACTCTTATCTGAGATTGCTATTTATAAATCAAAAATATCGAAATATCACAATCTTCCAATTGTAAAATCACAAATTTTAACTTAGGATAATAAAAGCGTCCAATCACTAATTGAGCAACTAAAGATTGATATTGTAAAAGGCTAAAAAGTAACAAATAGAAAAAAGTAGAAAATGAAATTGGAATAAATATCACTAAAGGGAAAAATTAAATTAATTATTTTGATTATTTTTTTACATATGCTGTTGGTACAATTCCATATTTTCCATCTAATATTGCGAAATACCAATCATCATCGACTATTTCTATAATTTCAATTTTATCCCCAGCTTTTACAGAAAGTTCATCTACTGTGCGTGCCTCAAAATCAAATTCCACAACAACAGTTTTAATAATTTCTTTGGGTCTTTTTTTATGTAAATTTTACTTGGTTGGCTCGGTTTTTCATTATTTTCTGTGAATTCGTCATAACTCTCTCCATTAATAGAAATAGGTTCAAAATTTTGTAAAAGGGGGGTTGGATTTTTACTACTTAAATCATTTATTATTGCACCTATATAAATAAAAAACTAAAAACCTATTGCTGTAGCAGCATCTTGGTTGACCTCCATTGAATGTGTATAATATTCATTAAGAATTTGACAAAATTTCAAAAGGATTTCTGTGTGTTGTTTCTGTTAAATTAACATTAAATATACTTGGGAGTTATCTAAAAATTCAACCAACATATTATAGCAAGTAATTTTTGTTGCTTGATATTTTGATTTGGCTGTTTCGATTTCTTTTTGCATATCTGTAATATTACTTTTGCTACTAGAAACCTTTTTTCATTCGAATTGAATCAAATTCTAGCCTATGTTTATTATGTTTTTTTATTTGTTTCTATTATGCATTCAAAATTTAATAATAAACTTGTATTTCTGTAATCTCACTTTTCTTGATATAATTTATTTTGTTCATTACTTCAATTCGCATTTGAAAATCCTTTAAATATTATATGCTTTGTTTGGTACCTTTTTTTCGTTTATCTCCACCAATAATTTAAATTTATCTCCCAAAATACCACATGCATCACCGAATCCTTGGTTCGTAGTTTCATTATATGCACAGAATAAGGCACTGAGAAGTTCTTCCACATGAGTATATTTTTCTTTTTGAGATTTCATATTTATAGTTTCATTCAGTTTTATTATTTGTCTGGCAGCTAAAATTTAGTGATATCCAAAATAGAACCAGTATTGGGTTGTAGGAGTTCTTCTATTTTATCATATAATTTACAAAAAAATTTTGATACATCATTAAATTTCTTATTCGTTATAAATAAAACTAACTTTTTCCAAAACAATCATATCATCATCATATTGTGTATTCTGACGAAGGCCTAATTTTTCGCCGATAAACTATTGATTTAAATCGTTGAAATATAATAAAAAAACACAAAATTTTATGTTAAATTACTTGATACTCAATATTTTATTTAATAAACTCATATATATATTCCTCTCCCGCCTCATGGTATATACAAATGGCTAAAAATTGTAATCCACGACGGTAAGTTATATTTTGAGAAATAAATATTATATAAATCTTAAATCTTCTCAAAATTAAATTTCTTTGGTATCTTTTGAAATGCTTTCAGATACAGATAGCTGCTATTCAAAACCCCCTCAATATAAAATGATTATTTTAATTAACAATATAATATAAAAATATTATTGATTAAATTATCAATCTATTAATTACCTTGTCAGATTAAGTGCGGATAACTCAAGCATATGGCTGAGCCGCGAAATTGAGCTTTTCTAGACCTTAGTATGTGTTTAAAAAAAAAGAATTGTATATGTTCGAAATTAAATGAAAATTTTATATTTCTCTTTTAATTTAAATTAATTTATCTTAAATGTCCAACAATCTCCCTTCATGGCTTGTAGAGTCAAAATCTGCATGTGAAAATCTGATTTCGTTACTGTCTCTTATTTTATGTTATTTCTTTTTAATAGCATTTGGCACTTGGTTTTTATTCCCCATTAAAAAACCAATTATATCTCGATTTTGTTGCAATACAATGTAAGTCAAAAAGTAGTGTTTTTTTTTAATTAGAATATTTCAACAGGCAGTAGAAACTTTTCTTAATAAAGAGAGACAACAGATGAAAACATTTTTTTTTATAGCTCTTGATATTAAAATAGAATATAAAATTTTTAAAACCATAACAAATAGTTTAGAAAGGGATGCTAAATTAAATAATTTGAACCAGACAGAAATCATAAATACAAATTTATTTATGGATTCGGAACATTTTCAAATTCTTAATAATTATCTCAAGAAGAATAAAATGAAACATAAAAGGCATTTCAAATAAAATAAATACCAGGCGACTTCAGGACATCTCTTACATATGTTGTATCGAAATACTCATCTCAAGATAATATAGAAATATAATTGCATGTAAAAAAAAGGTGGAAATAAGGCTAAAAAACTTAGATTAAAAATTTTGAATAATTTCGATATTAATTTAGGAGTAAAAATAATATATGAGTGTTTGAGAAATCTCTACATTGTTTAATTATGCATTAAATATTGTCACTCCCCGAAGAAGAAATAACTCAAATATTATTTTAAAACTAAAAAGCATGCAATTTTTTTTTATCAACATCAGTAAATTTTATTCCAATTTATTTTTTAAATGAAATCCGTTTAAATTTATTGTCTTAAATGTGTAAAATAAAGTGATGTAGAAATGAAAAAAATCCCCAGCTTGAAATTCCTAATATCAAGTAAAAATATATACATTGGTGTGCTGCATCAAAAATGAGCAAAAGTCAACTTCTCAAAAACAAACCCTATTCCATCTACTAATAAGAATAATAACTTCCTCAGATATATGAATTTCTTGTTTTTATTTGTGTAATAATACGAAAAATGATAAGTTTTATAAAAAACCAATTGATTCTGGATAATTGTGTCGAAAGTGAAAAAAACACAGTATTATTGAATAGTTTCGCAATTAATTTGTTTTCTTGGATATAAATTAAATGATAAGATTTTTATAAAATTGATGGAATATATTTTATAAGTATTCAAAGAAATAATATTTTGAAGGTAAGAAATATATATTTGCTTTATTACCCCAGTGGACAATGGTGACTGCTTACGAATATGAAAATATGTGTTCGATTGTTTCGAATAAAAAAAACAAGTTAATTATTAATTGTTTTACTAATCATATAGTTTTTACAGAAAATTAATAATTTTTATGGCTCATATATTCAGAAATTCATGCTCCAAGCCTTCTTTTAACAAAAATATTGAATTATTTAAAGGATATGATAGTTTTTTAAATTGTGTTGACAAATTAAAATGAACTTCCCGCACTCGATGTGATTGTTATATTTTTTACACGAAACAACATTCAAAAAACAACACCTTTGATTTGAATAAATGTAAAAATTATTTAAGGAAAATAAAAATTGACAGTCGTTCTAGGAGTAAATAAAGCATGGGTGTAGAATAGGGAACAATTTTACTTTGTTCCAAAATTGTACAATTTAAAATACATTAATCAATAAAATATTTAAAAGTAACATGGCGTATACTTTCTGACTAATTCCACAATAGTTCAGTTAGGATTCTGAAATTTTACGCATTGACATAGTTTTGTCTCTATTATAGGTCAAACTATTTTTTAAGGCGAAAGATTAGTTTTTTTACATTTCTGTCTTTCTTCACTCTTTTTTGCAATTTTCAGTTTTGAGAAAAATATTTGTTGTAAATTTATTTTTTTATTTAAAATTCTAGTTAATTTATCAAATATAAGAATGTTAAAATTAAGATTACGACATGCACAAATACTAAAATGGTATAAATACATTAATGTAGTTGTTTTCTTGAGTTACATCAGGTGAATTAATGCTAAAATCAATGCATAAATATAAAAAAATCGTGTAGTAAGATATTTATTTTTTTATTTTGTCATCTATTGTTAAAGTGGAACCACGTGGCAAAAATATTCGTGAAAGATTTTTTACCAGTATGTCTGAAGGAATATAATCATGATCTATTAAATCTTGCAAATCTTGAATAAAACAAAATAGTAAAGTCAGTAAGAGATAAGTTAAAGGTTTAATATATACCCGTTTCTCTTTTTATGCGGAGGACAAGTTCGGAGTAGTTCGCATAAAAATATTACGAAAATAACAGAAACGAGTCTATATAACGCTACAAAATTGAATTATCCACAATTTTATATCAATTTTTAGATCGTAGAACTCACATTGACCAAGGTCAAATACGAATACAAAAATTTGAAGTTTTACGATAGGATAAGATTACTCATACATATAATATTTGTTGTGGAGAAAAAAATGTTTTTGTTTAAATCGCATAAAAAACAAAACCTAGTGTATTGTACGCAAAATTACTTGCCGATGATAAAAAAAATTTAATTCTACATTGAATCAATTTTATTAAGTTTCACAGTAAGAATACGTTAAAAAAGAGTTTAAAAAGTATCTGATAACAAAAAAAAACACATAAATGTATCCACTTAACAGCCGTTTTTATTATATTTTCATGTCAATGCCTTTCAACAGTTCAAAAAATATTTATTTTATAGGTATTCTTCTGTTAATGCGCAGTTTCGTTCCTGAAATGATCGAGGTAAATTGAATAAAAATATATTGGTAAATGATGAGTTAGAGTGCGGTTTAAAAAAATACCAATATGAAATATAACATTATTGTAGTCGTAGTTCTAAAATTATATTATTCCTTTAACAAATAAAAATTTTATTTCAAAAAAAAATTTATTTATTACCTTCAATAAAAGTATAATTTAATTTGAATCATTGTAAATTTAGAAAAAATGATATTTATCAGTTTATTTTCTTGTTAAAAAAAATGTTTGGTGTTAATAAGGTATATTTTCTTTACGCGTAGGGATTGATTTATCTACGTGCTTTTTAGTAAGGTTTTGTGCTCATGTTTATGCACTTCTCGCACCAGGACATGAATTTTTCACTTTTTTAATTTAGTGTTGCAACTAATCCGTTTTATAGACATGCGCAGCTTTTACTTTTATACGGTCGAATTACAACCGAATAAAGATGAACAATGCAAAATTATATTGGTTGAAATGCACTCGGGGACCCCCCTCATCTGTGATTATTTCACTCTGATTTTAATAAATTCTTACTCAGGATGTCGTATATAGTATGACCTGGTGCG
>SGJC01000123.1:0-22055 GCA_009887335.1 Henneguya salminicola | reverse complement strand
AAAAAAAATGGTAGAATTTTTGTCTGCGCGTGCCCAAGTTCGAAACTTTAAGTGAATTTTATGTCTTTTGCGTGCATTTTCCGGACGTAGGAAATTGAGGACATTCCCCGATATTTAGGAAATTTCACTTTATCGCTTCAGATTGTCAAAATCGCCGGGTCCCCAAGTAAAACAAATCCATTAGATTTTTTAATTTTTATAAATAACTTAATTTTCTGGAGTCTTACTTTATAGTATATTTAAGTAAAAACAGGCATTAAACCGTTAAAACTGAGGGAGGGAACTTAAATAAAATTCTAATCATATATTTCAGGTTATATTGCACCAAATGATTGAAAAATAAAAATATTTGTTTGCGGAATAAAACATGGAATAAATAACTTGGTGAAATTAATGAAGGGAGCCGGTTATTTAGGGACGCTATGTTTTAATCACTTTAGTATTAAACTCCATTAAAAGTGTTGAGGTGCGCCGCAAAATATGTCCATTTTTTAACAAAGAAATGATAATTATTAAAATAAATGAATTAAGCAATTAAATAATCTCTTAATCCAAAACTTGCCGGAAAAAAATAATTAAATTACAAATATTTAATCTGAATAATCCGCCGCAACAAATGTTTAGAAACCGCAACTTAATAACGAACTCAGATTAAAGATAATATTTTTTTTTGTGATTGTACATTCTTTTGAATTCAATTGAAAAGATTTAGACACAGAAATTTTTATTTTATCATGTTGTAAAAATGAAAAACAGATGATATTGCAAACTCTAGTGAAAACCAGCTATCAAAGATAGAATAGGACGCCCCACCCCTACATTTTTTATGAACATGCGCAAAATATCTGATGCTTCCAACACGCCAAGAACCAAGCCAAATTTTCTAAAAATTGATGAGAATAACGGTTTAAACAAACATACTTAGAATAGAATTATATTTTAGGAAATAGATATATTATAAGAAAGATATCACTAATTATGTATGCGCGTGCGCATAAAAATGGAGAGGGGATTCTATTGTATTATTCAGCCCAAACCAGATATAATTGACCGTTAAAAAATTGTAAGTCCATAATTCTCTATATAAATTTAGGAAAATACTCCTGATATTTTTAAGGTGATCGCGAAGGGAAAATCTTAATAGAATTTGACATATTTTTTAGATGAAATGCATGACCAGTAGTTTAATCAGATATAGATCTCCCTAAATTCATACAAATGTAACCATTCTTTATATATAAATCTCCTCGTAAATTGAAAGAAACATAAACATATTTCAAAATTTCATGTTGTTTGCTTAAATGGTGTTAAAGTTATTGGTACATTTCATACGCCCATACTTCATATTTTAGACACGCAAAGATTCAGTTTTTATATATCAATTAAATTTTTTTATATACTAACTGTGTCGTATTTTATGCGATTCGATCTTGATGATTATCCTCGCGCGTGCGTCCCCCGAAATTAGCATCCACACACGCTCAGTAAAACCATGGCAGCTCGCAAGCTTTTAACTCGCTTGTGGTAGCAACTGGGTAAAAGTTATCAAGGAACATAATACAATTTAAAAAATTTATATTAGCAATTAAAATGAAGTTCAAAAAATAACTTAGAGCATTCAAAATATAATTCCGCATTTTATACATTAAAATCAGTTTCAACACTGTTTTTTTTTAATTTCATCGGTGTTTATCGTAGTTAGATGTTTTACCAGTCCTCGCAACAAAAACCATGTAAATTTAAAAGACATAAAAAATGTTTTTTTTTATCAAATTATGAAAAAGTTTAATTTTTCAAAATGCCATCCAAAAATAATAAAAGTCAAGAATTTTATATTTTTTTAGCATCAAATATACAAGTATAAAAAATAAATAACAAATGTGATCAAAAAGAATCTGCGATCGAATCGGATGATACCGTATTTTGCTCCGTCTGTTTGCTGGGGCTGTTACATTGGTGAAACATGCAGGTTTTTTTAACTCTATTTCGAGAAAGTTGTAATCGAATATATCGATAAATACAGGGAAATGTATGTCGATGGCAATCTGGTGTCGTATATCTGAAAATATAGGTTAGCAAAAAGAGGGAATACTTTTCCTACTATCATATTCCTCTATTTTTTAGCCTTAAACTCAAAACGTCTCAACAATAATTGACTTCTTAGTTCTGTATATTTGCTTTTTTTTGTGATAAAACTAACGAGCGTATTTGGAATAAGAAATTTGATGCAAAAAAAAATGACTTGCGTTTTTCTGCCCTTTTAAGCCAGTTTGGGATCGGAATTATAACCTATCCAATTAATTTATTTTTCGAGCAAAATCATCAGTTTTTCATTGACTAACTGCTTAAAAAACGTTCATACCGTGGAAACTAAAGACAGTGCCCTCCTTACCTTTAATCCCTATTGTCAGATTTAGTAGTAAGGTTGACATCGTTCATGAAATCTTGCAAAATTTGGATAAGAGTTGGCGCCCTTTTCTCGTTCCATTTTGAGGCAATAGAAAAATTTGAGACAATTATTTATTGATGTCATAATAAAATAGAAAAATTTTTAACACTTTTTACAAGAAATCCACAAGTTATAAAGATATCAAATCAACTAGTGCGTTTACAGAAAAAAAAATATACTTGTGACGAAATTAGGTAATAAAAGATTCAAATATAGACAGCTCTCGGTTTACAACAATTCAATAAAACGCATGTTTTTTGCAGGCCACTTTTTTATTTTCCGTGTGTTATTTGTTAAAGTTTACATATTTCGGGAACTCTATTGACGCGCATGCACTGGGGAACACGGTTTTGGTATTAATCCAAGTTTTTATAATAATTTTTTTGCATATTGTAGGGTAACTAACAGTTTTAATTTATCTCGTAATTAATAATAAAACGCTTACCGTTTAATCTTAATTCAATGGCAATCCAACCGTCAATATATATATATACTAAGAATTTATCTATAACCGATACCTCAAATTTTTTAAAATGATAGAGTATAAATCCATACCTAATAAGATAAGTGGGGAAAAAATCGTTGAAATAGGCGCCAAAAGCACATGGATCAACCCCACGTGAAAGTAAAATGTACGTTATTAAAATAAAATACGTTTTTCAAAAAGAAAGAAAAAAATCCGAAAGCTGGAATTCTACATAAAACTAGCATCTTTTTGAAGTTAATATTATATTGATTTCATTTTTACTTTTTTTATTGTTATGAAGAATTCATATTTAGGTTACATTTATCAAATTAATTGGATTATTTCAGAGCTTCAAAAACAATGACGTTGATTTCATACGGCTATTTGTATTACAGCGTGGAACCCAATTATATTTAGATTCTTTCTACGCCGTTGTTTTAGGAACGGAACTACGGCGTAAATCCAAGGCTTACCTGTATAAATTAAATCACCTTTCCATATGTTATAATTATAAATCTCATAGAAAATAAATAAATAATATTGTAGCCGATAAATATCTAAAATAAAATACTAAGTCTAACAGGAATTTTAATCGAGACGTAAACTCCCATAAGAATCGGGCAATCTTGATTTTTTAATCAAAAATGAAGTATTAAGACAACCAATATTTTTTAATCCATTCAACGAAAAAATTTCGAGAAATAGAATATAAAAAGGTAAGTAATAAAAATTTCATAATACGATTATTTTATTTCCTATTTTTATGAAAAGGCTTTAGATTAGCCCTTTTTTCTAATGGATACGAACCTTGAATATTGGTTCCTAAAATGGCAGGATTTAAGGTAGCTGACATTGTTTCTTCTTTCCAAATCTCTAGCTTACGATACTCTGTGTAATAAGCAATACTCAAGACCGATAAACTAGACTTCGCCGCACGATAATTGTGTCGCATATAAAAAAATATCTCATAGTTTGTGTAATTTTATCCAATTATCATGCCAAAATAAAATATTTGATTATTTACCTGTTATTTTTTTTTAAATTTACACCTTTTATTGGGGTTGAGTCAATTTACCACTTGTGATATTAGAAAAAAATTATATATTTTTCATTACTTTTGTAAATGAGTTGAATAATTTGATTTTTAAAAATTCATTGATTTATTTAGGACGAGATGACGCTCTATTATTCCAGGTACTTCTTCACGTATGCCGAATGTTATACATCCAGCTAATTTCTTATTTATATCTTTGTATTTTCATAAATTTTGTTAACCTGCCATAAAGTAAGTATATTCTCTAGTTTTAAAATTCATATCGTCTGTTGACACATAATTTTACCGCCAATGCTAACAAGAAATAAAATGGGATGTAAATTTATTTTGGCTGTTAAAAAAATATTCAACCGTGTATTCGTTTATGTCAGAACTTCGTAAACTTTTGTTAAGCGAGACCCCCTTGACAAATAGAACATTTTCACAACCCAATAAAATTGTGTAGAAGTGCGGCGAGAGTAAATAAAATTATCGCTTGATATTTTCAACATTTTTAGGAAACCAACCAAAGCTTTATCTGCGCCCACCTTACAAACCTATACTTTATACCATTTCGCATACCCACAATGAGAAACTTTTTAATATTGTACATTATAATTATTTAGAGAGTTTTATTTCGTTTTAAATATTTTTTGGAATCCTACAAACACAACCAAGAGTAGTAAAAAGAAGTATAAATAACAATGTCACACACGTTACCTTTTCAACAATTTTTTTTCAAAAAATACAATTAAGAGCCTTTTAACTCGATAGTGGCTCTTAATGGGTTGGCAGAGGTTTCAAAAAGCAGAAAGTCTTATGCCATTTTCCATCGCGCATGCGTGTACGAGTTTAATAAATGTTAAAGAGTTTGCTATTCTTCTTTGCGAATCAGCTATTTTTTTTATAAAAGCAGGGCTATAAAATGAATAAAAAAGTTCAATTCACTTAAAAAAAGTACTTGTTTGATGATTTAATTACATCGGTCGCGCATGCTCGATAAGAATGGATTCTTGTGTTTTAACTGACACCTTGACACAATTTGTGGTAAATTTAATAATATTTTATTTAGGAGGATGAACGAGAATTTATATCGAAACAAGGTCAGGGAGATCCACTGATAGTTATTGGAAAATTAGAGCAAATATATCAATATTATAAGGGGATGGAAACAAGCTGTACAGAAAAACTCTCAAAGTTCATTTTATTTATATAAAAATTTGATATTTATTGAAAATTGCTAACAACCAGTCATCACTAGACACTATTTCCAAATTTTTAGATGTAATATATTGTCATTTTATTCAAGGATAATTTTGATGAAACTTATTTCGCTCTTTCTGATCAGGTTTTTGCAATGTCAAAAATAAATAACAACAAAAAAGTTCTTTTATGGCTTGGAGTATATTTTATGATCACATTTAGGCAAATACAATGCTTGAATATGATTATGACGAAGCTATAATAGTTCTTACAGATAATATCAAAGAGGCTAAAGCTTTAACTAAAAAGCTAGAAAAGGAGCTTGATATTATCAAATCAAAGCTAACAACGGTGGAAGTCAGTAGGTTTATTCAAAAGACACTTTTTAGATTTAGCGCGAGTACACAATTTTCATATTCGAAACAAAAAATCGGCTTCCTCGTAAATATTATTTTAAATTAGTCTTACATTTTTCAAATTTAAGTGCTCATTTTTTTGATGTATTTTGTCTTCCTTTTTCCTAAAACACACGTTGAATTCCGTGTTCTTAGCATTTGGTTCGCGGTCTTTGTCAAATCTACCAAAAAAAATCGATACGATCATATTTATGAATATATGCGCCATGTGATTCAGGGGTCAGGGTGTATTCGCAAAAAGCATAAGCGCACGCAAAATAATGGTAGAAACATATTTTATAACTTCCATTAAATTACATCGATGACTGAGATTGCGCAGTTTTATTTTTTTTATATTTTAACTATATTGCTTGCCACATTTAGTAAAATAAATAACATTATTATCATTTTCATGGCCACTTTTTATTTAAAATTTGATAATAACGCGTATTTAAAATTAATGATGCTCTTGGCCAAAAATTTACCTAAAAAAATGTTAAACGCGAAAATTCTTTTATAAAATTCATGTATCTTAAAATCCAATTTTAAATGTCACAGTTGTAAGATATTGGATTTTATAGTTTGGATTGTTAGATACGACAATTGTTGGGATTCTTTCAGTTAAGTCTTTGTATTTTTTCTTTCTTTGATAAAGAATGCTTCCGCCTCTGAGATTAACAATGCTTGAAATGTTTAATTATTGATCTCTAATATAGAATTCCACCCTCGCTATTATTTTACACGCATGCTCTTTAATGTTCATGCTTTCTCCACTTAAGAACCTTAAAAGGTATATTTCCTCGGAAGAATCGATAATTTTAGATCTAATCGAAAAAGAAGTAACCCAGAAACCAACTGAATGTCTTAATTGCCCCAATTCGAGAATCAGTAGACGAAAACGAAGATGGCGCTGTACCAAAAAAAACAATGCCTAAAAGAATTATCCATGTTTAATGAAACTTTTTTTGATTGTACTCGCATATCAATAATATGAATTGCTAAACCTATCATATTTTGGCTTGCCGAGGGAGGATTCTGTCTCATTCAACCTTAATTATTCGTACTTTTTTAGTTTTTCGACAAAAAGTATATATCGTTGGATATGGTGCTCCAATAAAGCGGTTAAATGCACAATTCAACCGCTCAACTGAATTATTTGTTCGAGGCCGATTGTTGATTATGTTTTTCTTGCAATTCCAATGTAGAATGGGATAGATATCTCGGATATTAACGGCTTTACAATTATGAGGGAGCCAACTGTATCATTCTTCAAAATAGTTTATAAGAATTTAATGGCGCTGTCTTTTTCTAATATAAAAACTGTATACCATTTAGTTCCCTGAATACGGAAATGATATCTTAAACTGGAATAAATATAAAAGAAGGATCCTTTTTGGAAATTTTATAAATATTGGGTTAATAATATCAATATTTTTCATATTGAAATACTCGTTGATTTTTTTCAACAAAAAATTAAGTAAAATGAAAATAGCACTCTTTAATTCTTGATCTCAGGAAATGATATATTAAACCACTAGGTGGTTTTTTCCCGCGGTCACGGCCCATCTTAATTCAAGTTCCACTTGATTGATTTTTTTTTACTTGGGTTGCTTCGCTCCCCGTCATATTATATCTAGAGAAGAATTATTGGAAGTTTTTGGGATTTGATCATGGTTCACCTAATAAAAAGAACTTGTGAAGATCGGAGATATAGAAGAATGTAGCCATGACTCGTCTAAATGGAAGTTTCACTTCATTGACTCGTAGTAATGCGAGAGAACAAAAAATTAATTTTAGTGTAACTTGATTTATGCCTAGTTGTGACTTTAATTAATGGTTCAAACTTTGAAAATAGAAATTCCGTAATTAAAAGCACTTAAAAAAAATAATAGTAGGCTTTGAGCGTGACAGACTGACAGAATTGTTTTAATATATTATGAAACAATCAAACCTTTTTCGAAATTTTGGGCAAGGATTGAAGGATTCCAATTTTGTACCAAAAGTAATAATTGACTAAAAAAGATACTACGTTATTCGTGTTTGTTTTAACAAGAGAGCAACGACAAGGAAGCACTTCATTTTTTGGAATTCAGCATGAATGTTATAAGCCGTGGAAAAAGCGGGAAAGTTTTAAAGGTTACTTCACAAAACCATTAGGAGCAGCTAAAGAGAATTCGAATGTATTGAGATGCTGAAAATGTCAGAATTCGAGTCGACGGGTCCTTATTACCATGAACAAGAAAAACCACGTTATTAAAATAGAACCATTATTGATTTGGAATAGTTAGTTAAGGGGAAATAGTTGCATTTGGATATGGAGGATATATTTTCATCCTTAAATTGCCATAAAAATATTTTGGGAGAGAGGTAGAGTAACGATAACATTTTCTTGTAAAGAAGGTACTATTGTTAAAAGGATTTGTAGATTTATCTGTCCAAACGCCGTGCCGCCTGTATTTATAAATCAAAAGTAATTTTTCTTGACATAATGTCAATAATACTAGGAGCATAATTATGTTCATGGGAAAAGGATAAATTTTCATTTGAACTATATTGGTATCTTGATGGGCATTTGAACTGTTATTTCTAAGACATATTCAATATTTAAATTCATTTCTCAATCTTTCTTAGAAAAAAATGCAACATATTTTTCAAATCAGTTACATTTTTTTTAGCTCCCTTTTAATTAATTGAGTTTTCGGGCCTAAAATATATAATATATTAATAAAATTCTTAAAATTTTACACCATCAAATATTATTTTTGTTCGTATAATAATGAAATTAGGATGAATTGTTTATTTAAAAAGACTGTGAATGCGCAATCTCAGTTGTCATGTAATTTCCCGCCATGTGTAAGAGTTTACAGTAATTTTCAATTATACCATTATTCACGCAGAAATAAATGTAAGCGACGAGAAAAATAATACACATTTTGCAGAAAATTAGCTTGGGATAAAGACAAAGTTGAAGGGATTCTTATGATCAAATTCATGTTAGAACCTGCATACTCAACGGCGTATAATTTATGTGCCACCTCTGAAAGCTTTAAAAGAATAAAGAAATATACAAACGCAAGCGGTTTTATTTTATCTAAAAGAATTAATTGATTTAATATTTAAAAGTAAGTAAGATAAGTCCCATAAAATAATCATCAAAATATTCTGAATTGCTGGATAAATTTAACACGCTTGTATATAAGAATAATTCAGTTGCAATTAAATAAAAATCTCATCGCGCATGTCATTAAACGGGCTATGTAATTACTGTAATGACCCAATCAACCCTCATACCTTGAATCGCTTTTTACACAACAAGGGCAGCTTTCACACGCTGAGAATTGAGTCATCCCTATTGAAAACGTGATAGTCGCCCCAATTGAATGAAAGTACAAAGGCCTTGCATAAGTTTAAATAGTTGGGCGTAACTTAAAAATTGGGGCTTCGCAAATTTTCGGAAATATAATGGCGGACCTTACCGGATTAAATTCCCTAGATTTATATAAATCTATTGCATCTTAAGAAAGTAGAGCAATAGAGTTCTTGATAGGAGTAGGGATATTGAAATCCGAAATATGCCGTAATTGCGGTAACAATCAAACAATGCAAACTTGTGCCAATTTCATAAAAGGTAGTTCAATTTTATTTCTGAATTGCATTCAGTAATTTAATTTAAATACGTTGAGGAAGTAATAAGCGTTAAAAGTAGTAAGTAAAACGGTCGCATCGCGCATGCAATCCTGAAGTTCTACCAATAATTGCATTTTATACATTTAAAAATTTAAGACGAATTTATACAAGCCTCCTTATTCTGCACAATAGTCCAATTATTTAATGCAACCGCCTCAAATAAACATAAAAAGAAGAAGAAAAAATTCTCAACCTTAACCGAAAGAAAAACTACTGGTCCATATAATACAATGCTATGAAGCACGGATGTTCGAAAAACGCCGAACTCCGGAAAACCTTCAAAATATTATTAACATCAAAAACTAAGGAAATCAATTTAAACATTTTTTTTATGAGTATTGTTATATCTCAATTAAACTATATATGTTTATTTATTGCTTGACTTATTTCATATAAAAATAAATATAAAACAAGTATACATTGATGAACGAGAAATGCCGAGAACATTATAATATTTTTTTAAATCTAGTCCTAAATGTACTGAACTGTAAGAAAATGTGTGATTTTCAGGGATTCTTCATCTCGTTCGATTATAATTATAAAAATACCCCATACTATAATGACAATATATTTATGCTATTCTGAGGGGCATCGAAAAATTAGTACGGAATGGCGATAAAAAAACTATAAAGGAAAAACGCAAATGCGAAGCTAACACTATTGTATTCATTAACATAATAGCTACCCAGGTTCTAGCTCCCAGTTATTTTCTGATAATTGCACCAAAAAAAGACTTTCCCACTACAGCTTCATGTACATCAAATTTAGGATATACATCTTTGAGAAGGGAGGGAAAGATATTATTCAACCCCTTTCAAGATACCAAGCAAAAATCTGTTAATTTAGAAATTCGCGAGAGTGAGTTTCTCTTTTAAACAATTTTATATTAACTGTATCTAGCCCACCATTGAGACGTCTCCTCAATTGTTTACCTTTCTTCAGGCAGTATTGGTCAGGTGATATTTCCAGCGAATGCCACCGAATATTAATTTTGACCATAAATGAATGTATCTCTTTAATGAGATACAACCTCCATATTTTAATAAATTGCACTTTTAGATCTGTTCCCGCTGTTTTTGTGAACTGTTTGATTGTCTCCGTGATAGAAAAAGCGGGCTCTTTATAATCTTAACGTTTTCTATGAACATGATGTATTGCTTGAATATTCATTGTAGTCACATTAGATTTATAGCATGTCCTAATCACTGCAGTTAGACACGAGTACCAGCAAAGTACGTTACATGGATGTTATTTCCCTCTGAAGCAATCTATTGGGAGAAAATAAAAATAATTTAAAAATGGCATGCCAAACAAATAATGCTTTAAAAAGGTCAAACGATAGATTAGGCGACTTTTTTGCAAAGGCTCACCCCCAATATAGGAGCCTTCGTTGTAAGGATTAAAATAAAGTTTGAACATATTCTGAAAAATGCAAGGAAATTAGGGAAAATTCTACACGAATGATTTATAAATAAAGTACTTATGCTTTGCCGTCCATAAGAACTCAATATATTAGTTGGAAAAGAAAGGGGGAAACTATTTTTATTTAAAAAAAATGTATTATGTATTTTTAGGATCAAATGATGAATCGGACCACCCTACAGGTTTGTGAGCATGCGCGCATTCATCTGATGTTTCCATTACGCAATGAACCAAGCCAAATTTTCGAAAATGTGGAAACTGCCATCACATTCCTTTTGAATAAAAATATTATTTCTCGCACTAATATTTGTTCTGTGTGCTTGAATTTAAACATCAGTCATATGAAGAAAATGTGGGCATGCTCTAAAAAAAATGGAGTGGAGTCCTATTGTATCATTCAGCCTATTTTTAATTTTAATTTCGACGTTTTTCGAATTAATTTTCATAACTCGAATACACTTACCAATTTTTTATGTATTCTATATCATGTAAAGTTAAATAGTTTATGTTGAAACTAATAATTTTTAAGTTCAAAAAAGATCTAAAAATTATAAATTAAAATTATTTTCCGGTGCTTTAATTATATTTTCAATTGTTAAATTTGTTGGAAAAGGATTAACGGTTATGACGTCACAAAGCGCTTTAATATCAAAAAATAAAAAACTCAAAAGTTATTAATATTATCCTATTTAAATTAATAAAATATTATGAATAGATTAAGCTTTTAAAATATAAAAAATGAATCAATAATATTTTGCGCAATTTGTGTAAGCCGAATGGCGGTAGCTCAATTAGCACATTACCGATTGTGTGTTAAAGAATAAAATCAGATAATTTCATTGGATTTTTAGCATCTTAGCAAATCCAACAAACATAATAAAATAAACGATTGTTGCAATACATAAGTGGACACATATTAACCTTTCAGTTATACACATATCATGAGTGTGCAAATATCTAAGCATTGTGTTTTTCATACTTTCCATCTATGCTAAGAAATTTTTTTAGAAAGATTCAATCGTCTGCTTTTATAACAAAACTCATATTATGACATTTTTAATGATATCGCGCATGACATACTTTTAATAATATTTTATACAAATTTTATAAGTTTTATTATTTAGTCAATTTTATCTCCAGGCAACTCGTTAAATGTGGTTATTAAAGCTTGTAAGGTTTCATCTAAAATAAAATATTACATGTATTACCGGCGCCAGAAAAATAATTCAGGTAAAAGGATTCAAAGAGGGATTTTAATTGTTCGTATAAATTTATTACTAGGATGTTAAAAATATGACATACTGTTGGCGAATTTATTATGATTAAACGAGTATGTGAGAATAAGAACGTCGTCTCCTTCATATGAAAAATCATCTATTTTATAATAATACTGAAAATTTCTTACCATTAGTAATATAATAATTAATATATATTCCAGGGTTCGATATTTCGGAATCGTTTTCTGGATCTTCAATATATCCAATTTCGTCAATTGATTTGAAATAAAAACTAGCGCAATAATCTTTTGTCTTGAAATCCATGTGAGTTGCATAAACAAATAATTCTCCGTAATATTTCTCATTTTGTTCGTTTGTAAAAGAAATTTCTTTGAATATTTTAGCTTTTTGATGGCAAAATTCCATTTTTAAGGCAAAGAAAAAAAGGTAAAAATCCCGTGCGTCAAAATATAAAATGGTGTATTATTTGAATGAATGAGATATAATTTTATTCATTTTATCAAAGTAATACATATTTTTATTTGAATATCTAAAAAAAATATATGATTCATTTAATTTACCATTTTAAAATAATACAATTTCTTTTATATCTGCATAAATCGGGCCAGTATCGATTGTAATAATGCAAACACTAATTCAAGAATATCAATTAATCTGTTTGGTATTTGGATTCATAGGTACGTTTCATGCTATTAAGTAAGTTACATGTTCTGATACCTTGATTAAATTACAGATTTCTTGATACTTGCAAGGGTACATTACAACCAGACCCGTAAATAGAGATAATCCATGAATATGTAGGAAAAATAGTAATGTACATTTCAGCCAAAAAGCAATCTTTCTTTTATATTCAGAATAAACGTAGTTAAAACATGAAAAATAAGTTTACTAAAATGTTAATTTATTGAAAAATTTTATTTTAGATTTTCTTGAAACTTAAAGAAGTCATGGCATGGTACATTAGGGAATTTTCACTCACAAGTGTTAGATGTCACTAGAAATTAATATTTTTTTTTCAAAGTGAACAGTTAGAAGGATTGTGTTTTGATTTTATTCAACCATGATCATTTATGTTTAAGAAAAAAACCCTGATCTTATTTGTTCTTGAAATTTAGTGATCTCGTGATCTTATTGTCTAAATCATACAAAGAATTCTTTGCGGCTTTCATAGAATTATTGTTAAAATTTAGTTGAGAAAGTTCACGTATTTTTTTATCCTCTTCTTTTTTTAGATGTTAAACGAACTAGTTGTGCTAGTTCGTTATCCTAGTTTTCATGTCGTACTGTTAAAAAGAATTTCGTCTATATCTTTAAAACTGATTTCACCTATTTTTGGGGATAATTCCTTTTATTTCATCAATAGTGAAGTCATGTTTTTACACTGCATCATGTTGTGCGACATTGGGTCATAATTTTTACGTACTTGGTTTGTTGAAATTGTGGTTGATACACTCTATTGCCTTATTTTTATATATCAGAGTAAGATCCTTAATTTTGTTAAATTCTTTCTTTAAATAAATAATACTTACGTTACTATCCCTGTAAATTGCCGCCACGATACTACTATCATATATCTTTTTATTGGATCAAATAAAACTAATTTCTTATTCCCTAATCTTGAGAAAGAGATGTAGTATAAGGAGGTAAACAAATAACCTCAAGGTTTTCAGATCAAGTAATATTTAAAGAACGGACGTATTATTCAATAAGAGAATGACACAAAATAGAATACCTTCCCCTGTAGGTAATTTTGGAAATGTGGTATAAAATAATAATTAAGCCAACCACGAAATAAAACTTTTGGCGGAAAGATTTTTTATTTGCACCAGCGCGCGTGCGCCCGGGTATTGCCCCTGCTTTAAAAGCTTTTTAGTGGTTGGTAAAATATTAGACCTATTTCAAATGTGTTGTTTTTGGAAGTGTAAGAAAATAATAATGTAAACGTATCCCGTGCAGTTTAAAATCTCGGAGCTTTTCGTTATCGAATAAAATTTTACGATCCTCCATTTTTTTAATCATAATAAATATATTTCATCAACTTATAATAATTTTTAGCGCTTATAATCTTTCCCCTCGATAAAATTTAATAATGGAGTGGGGAGATATATTTTGACAGCATCATTATCCGATGAAACAGTTTTGCCTGTGATTTTGATTTTACAAGAGTAAATATTGTCGGAATCGATCAATTATTTATGAGGATGCAGAAAAATGTACTCCTGTTCTCCCTTGATATTTTGGTTTTATCTTTTAATTTACCAAAGAGAGGTAATATCAAAGCTCACAGCTCTTTAACTTTTTCAGCACTGTGAGCCTGGAAAAAATACAATAAATTTTTTAAGAATGTGCGATTGAAAAGCCCGTCGTAATCTGATATTATAGCAATGTTTATTTGCAAATTTTTGTGTGTAGGTTTTGTATTAAAATAAAATCACTAGTTCCCTCTTAAAATATTTTTATCTTTCATTTTATTTTACTTTTGAACTATTGATCCGAACGGTCTTACGTCTAATTCCAGATATGTGCGGTTTCTAAAAATTTTTGTTGTATAAAATTTCTGATGATATAATAAATCACAAGAAACAAACATTTAAAAATTAAAATCTTCATCATAATTTAATTCTATATTTTAAGAAATTTCATAAAAGCATAAAATGCGGTCTATAAATTCCATTGTTGTTACAACCGTCGCGGCTGTGTGGGATTATTGAAATATTCAATCGTCTCTTTTCATGTTTTTAATTTTTTACAGAAGTACACCTTTATCTAATCTAAATTTTTTAATTTTATTTTAATTTTGTAATTCCATCAATTTATCAATAAATGTTCGCAGAATTTGAGATGTTTAAAAAATTCTACCTAAAATAATTGTGCCAACATACAATTACTTTAGTAGTTTGGAGTATTGAGTCTAAAATATCACAAAAATATCAAATAAATAGGTAGGTTTTACGTGATATTACAACGATAGGTTTGAATCCAAATTGTTATTTCAAGCAATTTTAAATTATCATAGCTTAATTGAAAAAAAAACTCGTCTAATTTCTCCTTGTGATAAATACGTGAGTTGACCAAGCCTATGAATCGAAAGCCTAAAACTTCACCGTATAAATACAATGAAGTAAATCGAGAATCTGGAACAGGTATATAAATATTCTGAGAATGATTGAAAAAAAAATGGAACTAAAAATTAGGAAATGCAACCAGAATACATAATCATGCATTTCAAGGCAACAATTTTTCTTCCAGGTTTTCAAGTTTTAAAATCGTATCTTTTACAATATTTACTCAGCCTTTTGTTTTCAAGGAGTACATATATTGATGGGAACACATGACCATTCCCTCCCTCTTTTCCCTCCGCACAAGAAATTGTAAAAAGTTGGCATAGTTTGAAAATTTTCGTTAAATACCCAGGTCCTATTTCGGGCCCATATGAGATATCAATGGCTGGTTAAATAATTTTAAAATTGAGCCCTTAATAAATTCATTTATATTTCGATCCTTTTTATAAAAGGAAATATTTGCCTTTATACTTTTCGTCACTCATCAACAATGGCCCCTCGGATTTTCCTTGGTTCCGGTACTGAACTCTTTTTTGTTCTAACTAAATTTTTATCGTAAAAGCTACAGCGGAAGGTGGGTTGGTTATAATTCAATCCGTTTCTGTCTCAAATGAGCTCAAAACTAACATTTGAGCATGCGCGTATATTTCTCTTATCTTATGCCTATTTTTTTTTATTCCTTCCGATGAAATTTGGTATGCCATCCTCCCTGTTACCAGTTTTATAATTTTGACCTATATGAAGTATGCAGGGATGGTAATGGCGACTTTACTACCACCTCCTACTCCAGCCCCAGTTTTTACTTTTCCAGAACAGCTGATCTCTGCTTTTATCCTTCATGATATAAATATTATTCAAAAGCCAACACATTTCTTTCCTTTCTGAGTTCGAATAATTTTATCTAATAAATATAATAATGATTGTATGTTTTTGATTACGTCATATTTGATTCTTGTATCCTATATTTATTGATCGCCTATGGTTCTTAGGCGATTGAAATTTTTGTAAATGAGATTAGGTTGCAATACAACATTTATCTTGTTTTGGCAGATCGTGCATTTTCGGATTCTACCAGTTAAAAACTGTAAAAGTATAAATATCTCTTAATATTTTATAAACTATGTGGTTTTTCCCGCGGGTGCGCCCCGTATTAATCCAAGTTCCACTTGATTTATTTTTTTTTACTTGGGTGGCTTTGCTTCTCGTCATATTATAGCTAGAGAATAATTATTGGACGTTTTTGAGATTTGATCATGGTTGACCTATAAAAAGAACTTGTGAAGATCGGAGATATAAAAAAGGTAGTTATGAATCGTGTAAATGAACGTTTCACTTCATAAAATCGTAGTAATTAGAGAGAACAAAATTAATTTTGGAAGAAATTGATTTATGCCTTGTTGTGACGTTAATTGATGGTTCAAACTTTGAAAGTAGAAATTCCGGCATTAAAAGCACCTCAAAAAATCATAGTAGGCTTTGAGCGTGACAGACAGACAGAATTGTTTTAATTTATAAATATATTAAAAACAATGTAAATCATTTCAAAATTAAAAATTAGCCGAAGCCGCCATATTAGTTTTATACCGCGCACGCTCAGCCGAGATTGAGCGGGACAGACAGAATTGTTTTAATATATTAAAAACAATGTAAATCATTTCAAAATTAAAAATGAGCCGATTCCGCCATATCAGTTTTATGCCACGCATGCGCGGGCTTGGTTGAGTGTGACAGACAGAATTTTTTAAATATATTATTAATATTAGACTTTCTACACGTGGCCCTCATCACCACCTGTGAGAACCCCTTTTTTTGTTCATAACATAATTGAAAATGTTTTTAAATCCTTTACTATTATATTTTGCAAATAGTTTAACGTTTTTGAGAACAGTACAAGTATTTCACTAAGAGTATACGAGATCTCACGAAAAAGGACGACGAAGATATAAATGGTTTGAAGCCAAGGTATGTTTGTATAAAATAATCTTTCAAACTTAAATTTAATATTTACAACTAAATTTCCTTTTATGTGTTCGGTGTAATGGTTATTAGTTTCCTTTTAGACATAAGAAAGGGATCAACTTTCATTATCACTCTATTTTTCGTATTTATTTAATTTGCATAATGTTATCGTAATGGCGGAAAGATCCATATTCATTTTATAATTATATGAGAACATTTTGCTTTCTTGGTTAATATTAAAAAAACGGGGTTTGAATACATATGTCAAACAGAAGTTTAAAAATAAATGAAATAAAATCCACTCAGTTCTATTTTTATTTTGGAATGGGTTAAGTAGAAGTATGCAAAAAAAAAGACTACGTCATTCACGAAATACGCATGCGTGCGACATGTAAAAAGATAAACTTGTGGAGAATTTAATCATTATGCATTCAGTTGTTCAAAATGTCATTTAATTATTTTGAATTAGAGATGGGTGTACATCTCTGGAAATCAAAAGGGATTTAGGTTGTAACTTCCAATTTGACAATTTAAGCTTGTTTTGATGTAGAAATTTTACTTTTCCGTCAAAAATTGTATCCTTCTCGTCGATTTTAAAATGAATGTTTTCGGTATATTTCGTATTTTTATCTCAAAAAAGGAAAAAACTCTGTGTATTAGAATATAAGGTGATTTTATGTATATGATAGGTGAGGCTGTTCAGTTAAGTCAATACCAGATATGATTTATTAAATTTCAACCAGGAGATCTTAATATTAATGATACATCTATGTGGGAGTAGATCAATTGAAGTTGATAAAAATAAAATGAAGGCATTTCCCGAAAGTTTCGATTTTCAATGACACGATAGATCTCTGAAAATGGATATGTGGAAAGTCCGCCAAAAAACGCAAAAGCCGCCGAAAATAAAATTAATAAAATTCACCCCTATAAATACACACGGTATACATAAACAAATTAATTTTTAATTAACGGGCGAATTTTTAGTTTAACCATGGCAGAAAAGTTGATTTATGACGGGTTCGAATTCCACATGAATAATCGGACTGGCACGACTGCGTATTTTCGTTGCAAAGACTATGAAACGAAGAATTGCAAGGCACGATAGGTAGTTAAAGATCGAGTATAGAGTGGAGGTTATTTTATTAAAATACATTTGATTATTTGTATTTAAATCATTATTTAATTTTCGGCGAAAAAGCCCGAGGTGCCTCTGAAAATATAAAATTCAAGTGTTAAAATTGATACATTATTAATTTAAATATATTTATACCATATGAACTCAAAGAAAAAGATCTCTCAAAGCACAATAAAATTTACAATTCTCTGTTTAAACAAGAAAAAACATTCATAAAACAACAAAAGTTGATTTTGTCAATCTTGTGTGGTTTGAAGTGTTTTGTGAGTTAGGAGTTACTTTCAACAAATCAAATAATTAATTTAGAGGTTAACGGAAGTCAAATGATTCCAACAATCAAAAGCGTTTAAAATTAGGGAATATAACGATTTTGTGATAAGATTCGATCGCATACAAGTTGTACTGCTCTTACAATTTTAACCGCATGGATGGGAGGTATTACTACACTCGAGATATTCCCCAGATTTTACACCACTAGTTCTTCTCTTTGCAAAACGAATTCTGTTGTTTAATCTTTACTATTTTTGAGGATAGAAAAACGTTAAAAACTCAATTTTTTTGTAAAGAAAAACACAAGAAATTTGTCGAGCACGAAATCCCGAAGTTGACCGAAGGATACAAAAGCTTATTTAAAAAATTAGGCAATACATTGTTTAATATAGTTTTTTTTTCTCACATAAATCGCATTCTGTTTGTACTGAACCCCTATAATGACTTTTTGTGCAACCCAATATTTCGTGAGAAATGCCATGCATAAATAAAAACCCTTGATGTTATTTTAAAGGATAATAAAAATTAGTTACTCCCCTGAGATATAAACTGATCCCAATATAAAGTAACTATAACTATGTTGACAGCTTTGTAAAACATAATTGCTTACATTTTAATAAAATCTGATTTAAAGTTGTTGGCCTCAAAATTGGGGCTGATATTATAATAAAAATTTTATATAAAAATTAGAAATAATGAAGCAATCAAATGCAAAGCTGTAATAGCACAACATAATTTAACATTTTTTAAACCTATCAACAAAACAGTCGCCATCTACCATAACTCATATTTTGGTCGGTTTGAATTGATTTTTAGTAAGAAGAACGTAATTTTCCGATCCTCGGCGCCGATGGGGACAAAATTATTAAAATGAGCCAAGCAAAAAATCTATTCAACTTGCGAGAATAACTATCTTATTTTGTTAAGCTATATAATTATTAATTTATTGCGGTTGATTTGGAGAAAAAGCATTTCTCAAATTTTCCAAGGTTTCTGGATCATCATTTTGTAAATTTTCAACTGCAGTTTGGAAGCTACAATCAATAAAATAAATTACGTATTCATTATAGTGGAAAAATCAAAAGTACCACCTTCATTAGATGCTGCGCCGTCCGCGAGATTGGTAAAACTATTAAATATAGTAGAGGCCAAAAATACACTTGCTGGAATTCCGGATTTTGAATTACGGATTGCGCCATGTTTATAAAATTGGGATTAGTGAAAAGTTGGTCAAAAGTTGCAAAAGGAGAACCATCTAAAATAAGAATATATCCTTTATACCAACAGCTGACGATTGCGTCAATTTTGCTTTACATTTCAATAAATTTTCTTTATAAGTCGCATTCTCAGGGTCTAATTCAAGAGCTTTTTCCAAACACAGTTGCGCATTATAAAAATCGCCTTGGCCCATGAGAGCGATTCTAAAGTCAAGAGCTGACACCTACGCTTTACGAGCATACCCTTTATGAAAATTAGGGTTTAAATTGATTGAAGTATTAGCGTCTTCAATAACGTTAGAAAATTTTCCAAGTTTTAAATAGGCGGCTGCGCGATTTCCGTAATGTATATGATTTGAGGAATCGTGAAGAATAGCTTTATTATAAATTGACAAGGCTTCTGTAAATTTTTTATCTGACATAAGAACATTCCCTGATTTTTTAAATTAATGTTACCTTCTTCTCGGTATGCTTCGGCTAGTTTAGGATCAAATATCGCCTTTGTTCATGAAAATATTTTTACTTTCGATCTTTCAATTAAAATTGGAATGTTATGAGCAGTCTTGGAGTCTTTTCCTTCTAAATTGTAAGCTTTTTGTATACAATCAACGGCGACTGGGATTTATTACAAAATGTGTACCATCTAAACTATCTCGAAAATTCTGATCATTTTTTTCGCGTTCAATCTCTTCCAATAAATATTTTATTATCGATAACCCAATTTCTTCCTGTGTCACATTCATTGCAATTGATACGAATGAAGATAAAGCAGCCGCGTGTGCGGTATTTTAATGTTGTAATTTTACATACATCAACATCATACATATAAATATGCGTCATTTTTAACTGTTATTAATATAAAACAATAAACAAGTCTTTATTTTTATTCCGCAAAACTAAAGTCAAAATAAGACAATAAAATAAGATACGCCGCAAAGCTATCAATTTAATAATGGGGTCTGTTTTTCTATTTTCGAAGTTTATTAATTATTTTGAGCAGTAATTATAACAGTAAAAATAATTCTTATTTAATCATCAAGCCCACGTTTTATTAATGATACCGAATTTTGCAGTCAAAATTTGCCATTTATGGCCCTCGATAATACGATCATTATTTAGATTTAAAAAAATTATATACAGCCTGATTTAAATAGAAAATAGAAATATTTTAGACATTAAAAAAATAGTCGTAAAAACGGTGCTTCACGATGGAAAGCAAATGGCGGAAATAAGTATCATAATCAATCAACCTCATTCATCGGTGCGATTTATAATGAAAAGAATATAATGATGCTAGAGCAACGACATGTGCTTCCACAAAATTAACTCAAGCTTCCATAAACACTATTTATGACAATTACACAATATCCATTTCAAACATTCACGAGAATTAAAAATAAGTGTAAGTGACACAACAATATTGAGGCGATAAAAAAAATAATTACACGTGGAAAATGACAAGAACAATTTCAGAAAGTAGGGTATCGTGGAGGTAATATCAGAAAGACGTGATTTTGTTCCTTGGTATCAAAGGTCTAAAATTATCATATATCTCAATGAATAACCTGTTAATTTACGCATGATTAGATCAGACGGGTGGGGTTCTAAATGCAAATTTATTCCCTGAAATTCTTTGGCCGAACAGTCATTTATATTTGTGATTGAGAATGTTCGCAGGTATGACCACCCCCCTCAATGAACAATTGATCTTCTTAATAGAAGGAGGAAAGCAACAAATATTTTTTTTTTTAATTTTGTCGTACATTCCGAGTTTTTCAAAAAGTTGTCTAAATTCGGAAGATATCGGTGGATAAAAAATATTGCAAATTTAATATATTAAATTGGTTTAAAACCAACAAATGCAGCCACGATACAATTATAATAAATCGCAATTTTGTCTGCGAAACTCGGTATACTTCGGGGACATGTAGAATACAAAAGCTAAATGAATTTCATGATATTTCTCTCGAAATAGATTAATGTATGTTATGAAATTTGTATTATTATACATTAAACACGATTTCCTTTGAAACACACCAATTTTAATATTAAAATAGACATGTAAATTGTTGGTTTTTGATGAATGAAAGGAATATATGCAGAGACATAGTTGAATATTATTCGTATTTAAGATAGCAAACCCAGTATAGAAATTATTCGAAAATATGCATTTTTTTAATACAATTTCGGCCAACATTTCGATTTTTTAATTTAATTACTCAGCTGATACAAGCAAGCCTTTTTTTACATTTACATATTTTTCCCCAAGTTTTGAATTTTTTAGTTCGTGATTTTTGTCGTCGCTTTTCAACTAGTAAAGTTTTAGTCAGTTTTACTTGATATTTTTTACGTCTTTACCTTAATATTAAATAAAATTTTAGGCTGAATAAGACAAAAGAACCACCCCTCCATTTTCCCCGAGCACGCGCATAATATATTAGTATTTTATTTCTTATAATATTTCTATTTCGTAAAATATAATCCTTTTCTCAATATTTTTATTTATAGCGTTATTC
>SGJC01000122.1:0-27706 GCA_009887335.1 Henneguya salminicola | reverse complement strand
ATATTGCAAAATACAAAACGTACTTCTGATTGTAATTATTCTGCGAATGTTGATATAAAAGTAGTTATAAAAATGCAATATTTAACTTATTCTCTTTTTAAGACACTTAACTTTCAAAAATACGCAGATGTTATCTTGATGCAACCTAATTTTTGATTTCAATTGAATTTTTAGAAATATTTTCTTAAATTAAAGGTGTAAATTGCATAATTTTGCTTTTCTTCGCAATTATCTTACACGGGTTTTTTTAGGTGCTTTGTTCTTGACGAACTCCTTTCGATCTTATAATCAGAGTTATTATTATAAAATACGGATGTGCCAATCGAAAGCTCGAAACCAATGTAAAGATTCTTTAGGAAGAAATATATGTTCATTGCAGAATTTATATGGCATTTTTAAGGATTGCTATGAGGATCTCAATAACTAATTTAAATTAATTAAACTGAAAATTATTTTTATCTTCTTTTAGTAAAAACTAAATTTTATTCGATTATAAACTTTAAAAAAAATAAATATTATGATTGAGATATTAAATTTAAAGACCTCATACTAACATGCTTTTAAATATCATTTTTTTTTATACATTTATTAATTTAAAATATTTTGGCTAAAAGACAGGATTAAATATATTCATGTTTTATCAAAACTGCAAATAGAATCTATCCTTCATGAAGGCCTTGGCGATCTCTGTAACTTTTTTTATTTGATCTGTGTGTCCTCGTTTATTTTTCAAGCTTTATTCAATTTTTATTTTCAATTCTAATGTCAAGATCTCTGAAACAAGTTTAAACCTTTTATTTGTGTCAATCTTTCCAAACATAAATTCTCGCCAAGCCTTTATCACGTGATTTATTTTCTTTGCAAACCTATCTCTAAATTAATTATTTTCGGAAATAAACATCTTTAAAATTATGTTTTATTAAAATATTTTTCTTATAATAGATGTAGGGTTTTTTTTGAAAGGGATCATTTTCTTTCATATTACAATGTATAAAATTTATCTCAATCCTTATAAATTATGATTCTATTTTCGCCGTTTTCCTTAATGTTATATTCTTTTTTTTTATGAAATAAGGATATAGTTTGAAAATAATTTTCGATAAATATCAACATAATAAAAATAAAATGAAGATTAGTTTTGTATGTTTATGATGAAAAGGCTTACTTATTAAGCAAATGACCGCATGATTCAAAATTAGATATGTTTGCCATAAAAATGTTTTAAAAATATCAATCTTTAAGATTATTTTTCTCTTTTTTTAGGATGAGAAAATAATAGCCAAATGTTTAGAGGGCAAGAGAAAATATATAAGTAAACGAAAATGGGTCTCTACATATTTTCGCATGTAGATGCAACAATCTGCTAGTCGTAGGAGATTAGACCGTTTAGAAAAGTAAAATAATAAATAAATATTAATAGGGCAGATATATATATTATAGTCTGCTTAACAGCTTATTTAATTTTTTGTTTTTCTTTATGAAAAATAAAAAGAACGGCTTATGGGGAAGCACAAGACAGTGCCCAGCAGTGCACAAAGGCTAAAAAAAATCTGATTCCAGCTCAAAATTAGAGAAATTCTTCTCTTCATGTTTTGGTTCTCGGAGGAAGTTGGTAGGCCAAAAACATAATTTTGAATGAAGGAATTATATCAAAAAGAAACATGTTTCCATTATTTAATTTTAAAATATAGGTTCATTGTTTCATAGGAGACGAAACCTAGAAGATAAGAAAAATCAAAAAAAGACTATACCCTTAATTTTAAACCAGGAGAGTCCTTAATAAATAAATATCTGGGATACTCAAAATAAGGGGGGGGAGTCTTTATTAAAAATATGCAAAAACTATTCTCAATATCTTCATTGCAGAATATATACTGATTTTGACAATTTAAGGCTATATTGTGAATTAACAGTGTATACTTTATGTGACTTAACTTGACATTTAAACAAAAAATTAAAACCAGTGGCTAGCTTTCGGTTTCTTTTTTTAAACGCACCCCCTTGTTCTAAATAAGGATTAAATATTATTATTCAATCTAAAAGTTAAATTTAGCCAAAGTTTTGCCATCAACTATAATTATATTTATGAATCCAAAAAAATCTTAATTATTTTTTCTCTGTTGTGTATTTTTTACTTATTTTACAATGCTCAAAAACATTTTAAGATTTATGGTTTAAAATCTTGCTTATCCTAAAAAAAAGTGTTACAGTGAGCCAAGACCTTTTATTAATAAATTCTGACTTAACCAAATCTTTAATTTTTGTTAATCTCATGAAATGCAATAAAATTAATAAAATTCAAATGCCATTGCACTAAAAATGTTAAATATCAATTATTTCAAAAAGAATAACCCGATAAAACCATATATATTTTATTTGGACGAATAATTGCAATTTGACTCTTAATACGTATGCGTGACGTTATCGGTGGTAAAACAACTTATTACACAATGACTGAAATTACGTTTTTTTTAAACATGATTTTCTTAGTCCCAGTATTTTTATAAAGAAACTTAAAAATTAATAAAATTAAATTAGGCCATTTAATTTTTTTTAATAATTTAGATTCAATTTTTTTAAAGAATCAAACATTCGTTAGATTAGATTTTAAATTCTTTTGAAATAAATTTATGTTCAAATATTTTATTATATTGAATATCTTTAAAATTTGTTGTATTTTTTAGAAAATCAAATGACAGAATTTAAGCAGGATCACACACAATAGGAGGATTTTAGATGTTACGATTAAAAAACGTAATTATTAATGTCTCTGTTTATAAATTGAGGGAAATACATCTGACACAAAATCAAATCAACACAAAAGGGCATAAAATATATTAAGTCAAGGCCAAATTAAATTTTATACTTGATTTGGAAATAATTAAAATTAACCGTTTCAGACATAGTTCAAAGAAAATGGCACTCACCTTTTTATTGTGGTTCACATTTTATAGAAATATTTTACAGGAGAATAATTCTTTAAATATTTTTTAAGATGTCCAATTTTTAAAAAGTGTAGGGCCTTCATATATAAATGAGAAACTATTCAATCCGTTTTATAATAAATATAAATATATGAAAATTAAAGAAAAAGTTGAGGTGAACTCGAACTTATTGAGAATTTATTATTTTAATTCAGCTCAACCGCTTTCGAAGATCATCGAAAAATTTTAAACTTAATCGATTTAACGTGTTTACAGTTCAAGACACCAATCGCGTGAAGTTTTATGAATTATCTTCAACATTATTTAATTTTTCTCTCTTTTTTAATACCAAAAAACCGATATTACCAGCGTAGGTTATCTCATTTTTAATTGATGACTGCATATAAGGAGTTGGATATAGTTGTGACAAAATGTAAGGGTTGCTCTTAATTAAATTTCAATTCCTCAAAGTAATCTCAAGATTAATATTGTTTTTTTATTAATTTAGTTTGAATAATTTTTAGACTTTTGGTAAAAGTTAAAAACCTTTGATAATTGCACTTATGGACCAGCTATGCTTAATCATACCTCCTGATCAGTTGTGGCTTTTAATTTTTTTACTTTATTCAATTAAATGATCATTTGATTTTTTTTATATAATGAAGGCGATGAAAAAAATAGAAAGGTATGGGTTGATTGGACAAAACATGTTAAACACAAACAATAGATCGAAGATTCGGAAAAAAACAAGAGTTTTTTTCATTTTATAAAATAAAGAAATGGTGGACTAAATTTACATTTTGTTCCAAATATAGTAATGAAGGAATTACTGCCCGCCGTAGCCGCGGTGTAAAATTGGGCTTTTGTTGGTAAAATGAAACGATTCGGCCGAAAAAATGAAAACAAGGTATAATCGTTTGAATTTTATTATATAGAAAACACAGAAAGTTGAAATTGGGATTAATGATGGAAGTTTTGTGCAGTCAAAATTTTACTCTACAAGAAAAGATAAAATTCCTAAATTTAAATCCCCATCCAACGAATTATCAGAAATTACAACAACAGAGTTTAAAAAAAATAGTGCAGACTCTTTAATGGGCGTTGAAATATTTTTTGATAGAATCTCACTTGGAAGTAAAGAACAAAGACTTCAAAATTGGAACAACAAACTGCGCACGCTCGCATCTGAGTTTACCTCATTAACACAATCGTAGAATTTCGTCAAATCAATTAGCTTTATTAAATTGTATTTACTCGCCCCTATTTTGGCGTATTATGAGTTTTAATTTTATTTCACCGAAAAAATCAAAATATAAAGACGAGAATTTAAATCCCAAAAAAACCCTAGAACTTGATAAATTGAACAATAAAAATTTATCTCAATCTGAATTAATGGAAAACTCAAAAATTAATGTCAATTCTGTCCAATATCAAACAAAAAATAAAAAGAAATACAACACCTTGTTAGATGTTTTTTATTTTAAAATCTAATTTAAGCTAAAAGAGGGCGATAAAGTCCTAGCAAAATGTAGTGATCGCAGTTTTAGAAGAGCAACACTAATTAAAAAAAATTCTGCTAATTTCCTTGTCAAATTAAAAGATGGCTCGACCGTTAATATGGAAGGAACTAAACTACGACTTCTCTCTCAACCCAAAAAATCTTTAAAAAAAGATAAAAAAATTGCATCAAAAAGCTTCAATACAAGTTATCGCACTCGTAGTCGCGGAAAGAATGAGTCTCTTTTCAAATTGAATGATAAAGAAATGACCTCAATCTCCTTTAGTTCCCCATTAAAACACCGTGCCATCCGTTGCCAGGATAAAAATTCTATAGAAAAACCAAATATTGTTGAACCTGATAAAAATAATGTCAAAAGTATATTTATACTTAAATTTTATAAAACTAAGATATTATTAAATATTTTGATAACTTGCAAAATAATGGTGCTATTAATGAGGATAAAACAGAAATAAATATAGCTGAGAATATCTCATGTGCGTGTGGCTCAAATGAGATACAATCTCACATGGTTCAATGTGTTGAGTGTCAGAAATTTCAACATGGATTTTGCCTTGAGATTGTACAAGAACCGCACACCTGCTTTTTGTGTACCAAATCTACTCTTAAAATCGACGACATGTTTTATGTATATTTTTTTATTTAAATGTAGTATAATTTCTACATGATGCAAAATGGCATGTTTCCAGATTCTACTTTGAATAAACTGTGTGCTATCACTCACGAGCATGCGTCAATAATTCGTCTTGTAAATAAATGTATTAAAAAAATTGAAAATAAGCTGCCAATTGATGAAGATGTTAAAGGTGGTTGTATATATTAGATAATTGATCAGATATAGAATCGAATGTTTCGAGTTTATTTCCAACACCCACATTATTGCAACTGGACGATTTAGCTCCATCGAAATATTCAACACAATTAATGAAATATTTAAAAATCTATTTAAATTCTATAAACTAATATTTTCAGTTTTCCCTGTTCACTACACTGTCAAAATCAAATGCTCTTTTAGTTTTTTTAATTTCCTCATTAATTTTTAATAAATCCTAATTTAACAATGTGGTAAATATTTTACCTTTGCCCTTTTATGTTTTCGGGGGTCATTTCTTACTAAATATAAAAGATCCTCGACATTGACTTTTTCTTTTTTATTTAATTTGGATGCAGCTGCGGTCTTTGAATAAGAATTAAATCACAACTACCATATCTTTAATATAGTCTTGTGCAATAATATCAAGAATTTTTACGGATTGTGAATAATGAGGTATTTCATCTCCAAATCCATACATCATCATTTTAACTTGATTTAGAATTAAAATGAAGAAACTTTCTTTTTTAAAGCTGATATGATCTGTTTTTTCTTTTAAATCGTTCATTTTGGATAACTAAAATGAATGCATGAAAAGAACACATTTTGATAACTATCGTTAAACTCCATAAACTTTTACTTTCCGATTATTAACGATGATCAAACATAATTATATTTTTTCACATTTTTTAAATATAAATTGCATCAGACATGACGCATCAATTAATAATTGATAATCCTATTACACGACCTATTATTTAAATAGAAGTTCTAAAAATTAAAAATTCCCATAAAGATATGACAATCATTTTTATTTATTTTTTATTAAAAAGGCATTTGTGAATTATAGTGTTTGACTGTTAACAATTGGATGCAGGAAATTTTTCCAAAATGATATTTAAAGCCTATTAATTTATTTAATTGTCAAAACGTTTTTATAATTTTAAATTATTTAATAAATAAGAATCAATTTTTGGTTTACTTTTATTTTTTTGTGCGCAACTCATTATTATTATTACCTTATAAGGTAATATACATTTCATAAATTTTCGATTGAATCATGAAAAGGAATCTGTTTAATGTAATGTGGTCTTTACAAAAAAATGAGATGACGCACGAAACAAAAAACTTCATAAAAAAATGTAAACCGCCAATTTATAAAATTTAGCCCAGATTATACAGGGATCATCGGGAACAACTCCGCATTTAGTTATTCCCGGAAATACTGGAGATACTTAATGCTTTTTTGGGCAATCCTTTTTTGAGGGAAAATAATATACAGTTTACTTTTTTTCAATTTTATAGCAATACCATTTTATTTTTTTTCTTCAGTGAACACTTTTAACAAAATCCTCTTCAAAAATTAATTTTCATTTTATTAAAATTAAACCAAAAAGTTCGAATCGGTATTCAATCAAAGTTATACTTAACTTAAATTCTAAATTTGCACAAAATAAAAATAGTTTAAAAAAATATGGGTTGCGATTATTAATAACTTGAACATGAATAAAAGATCGTTCCAACAATATATAAAATCATTAAATTAAATTTAATCAGATTTTTAATAAAATTAAAAATTATTTTTGCTAACAAATCCCTGTTTAAGAATAACTGAATGTAAGAAAAGGATATAAATTTAATTAAGGCTTATGCTTATGCTTACTTATGCTCCTGATAAGAAATAAATATTGACCTGAAAACAACATTAGTTGTACAAAATATGAAATTTCTATATTTTAGCGTACGTGGTATAAAAAATTGCCGTTAAACATGATTTGAGTTTTATGGTTAACACTGGCGTGTTTATGTGGAAAAAATAATTCAAACATTAACTCTATTAATTTTAAAATTGAGTAAAAAAAAATTACCCCTTTTTTTTTCATTTAAATTCTGATTTAAAAACTTAGTTCATATCAAGGCATGCTTTTTTTGCAATTTCTACCCCATCTATGCCTTCAATATTGTAGTTGAAAACGCTTTATTCCAAAATAATGTTTTACAATTTTAGCACAACTATGTCTATCTTAAGCTAATTCGACCTGATTTAAATGAATACCAATTTTTCATTGTTCAAAATATTCAAAAAGAACCGAATATAAGAAATCTAAGGTTTTTTTATGCCTTTATTTTGATCAGCAACTTATTTAAATCATAAAAATTTCTTAAATCTATTCTAATCATTTCAAATTTTCACGTATTCTATTTTAATTAAACAAAGTTATAGATATATGAATTAAAAACTATTTGAAAATAATAGAATTATTATTTAAGCTTTGATTTCATTTTTAACATCTTGATTATTTAAAAAATTTTTTTTATTTTCCTTAATACTTTCATGCAAAAAAGTGTATAAATTCAATTTTAATAAATATTTAAGTCGTCTAATTTTTAAAAGTTTAAATAATTTTGGGCAAATTTTAATTTAATAAAAGTTAACTTCTGTCTTCCTTCGTAAAAAAAATGAAAAGATGCCCTCTATTCGAGGAGTACGCTTATTGGGCGTTATATTAGAATAACCTTAACAAATTTCCATGTAAATAATTTAGTTCAGTCATTATTAATTCAAAAACATGAGAAATTTTTAAGTGTAAAATGGTCGATGGTGATTAATACTTTTTAAATAAGGGGCTGTTAATGTAAGGAATTGCCAAAGTATTTGCTCTTGTTAAGAATTGGGCTGTTAAACACAAGTCAATTTTTTAAATATTCAAATTATAAAGTACATGTTTTAAATATTATCTAGTGTTATTTTAATGTTTTATATTTTGTAAATTTTATGCTTGCGTTGTTTTTTATTTCAAATTATTATTGTTCAATATTCTTTTATTAGATCAACGGTAAAGAACGTCATATATATTAACTTCTAAAATTAAAGTTATAAAAAAGTATAAATCCAGCCTTTCTTTGCTGAATGACATAAAATATGGTTTACCTGGATCAATGATTCGTGGCTGGACTAACTAACACATAAATTTTCAAATGAGTTGTAATTCAATTGTTAGGGAGGGTATAAAATAAGCTTCTAACATGCATTGGTAATAAAAGTTAAAGCGGTCATAAAATAAAAGAAAAATAGATCGGGTTACGACCTTTAAATTAAAAATATTAATTGCTAAGAGAAATCAAAAAGTATTAACTGAGCTGGCTCAATAAATTTAAAAATCGGTTATAATTTCTATAAAATTGACAATCTTAATTTAAATGGTTCCCCGAGGATTTCTATTGACGTACGTGGAATTTTATATACAATTTTAATAAAATGATTCAGGAGCAAAAATCGTTGAAATATTTACTAAATTGCACTATATTTGATCTATAATTGAGAAACTATCATAACTTTAATGAAATTAGAAATGTAACAATGTAATAGGCGATATATATCCAAAAAGGATGAACTGATGCTTTTACAAACGCTCCTAAGAAAAAAAATGCCAAAACACAATTTTTTATGATTAAAAATCTAAAAAATTAAAAAGGATGTTAGGCTGAAGAAAATGGTGTAGTGTAATGAGCAACGGTAGAATAAAAGATTACATTCACAAGGTAATTATGGGTAAACATTAGGTTAATATTATTTGACAGCCTGTTTTATTGATTCAATTCTCATGACTCGCACATAAAATTGACAGATATAAATTAAATAAAAAATAGAATATTTTCGTTGCCTCCCGTCCTGCAAAAATGTCGGGGCAATAACAACACTGGGATATTGCTATAAGAAATTTGTTTTTAAGAAAGTAAGAATGATTCCTGATACAAAGATGGCAATATTTATGTTTAAACTGACATACAGACAAAAAAGAGAATTCCAAAACATAAAATTATAATATAGTTCCGAATAAATAGTAAATTGGGCAAATAAGTTACTCCTGAGACTAGGGTCAGGATTTTGTATTTCAGGCAAGGAGTTGGTAATATAGATAAGTTCATAATTTGCAAAAAACTTGTTTTCCTCGCCATTTAAATATCGAAACTTGGGCAAAAAGTTTTAATAGAGGCTCGATAGAAATTTATTCGCTTAAAATTATAGTGAACAGTAATTATATTAGTTCAGAGAAAATCTAAAGGTTTTTTTTCTTCATACATTCAATTTTGCAAATCACGTACTGGTGTTTTAAAGACGGTAAAAAATAAATATAATCTTGATGATATTTATGTAAGAAAATAAAATATTGATCCCATTAATAATTCGGATGAGTGTAAATTAGAAACTAAGTTATAAATTAATCACACACTTGTGTTATCGATAACCTGCTTAAAGAAGAAAAAAAAATAATGGCCTAATATTGTCATTCATCAATGACCTTTTTGATTTTAATAATATTTAAATGATATATATATTAAATCATATTTAATTCTGTATAAAAATCATCAAAACAATTTATTACAACGCCTAGGCGTTCTATTATAATAGGCGTTTAATTTGAAAATTTATTTTAACTTTCAAAAAATGTTTTTTAATGTCTCCAACAGAGCACCTTCTTTTTTTTTAACGAGGGAATGTAGTAGTATTCTTTTGAGCTGTCAAAATATCCTTTAATATAAAATGTAATGCGTTAAATATTTATTATCACAGTTCGGATTATCATGTTAAATAAAAAAAACAAAAGATAGTCTGCTTAAACTTTAAATGAATAAAATATCATTTTATTTATGCAAACCAAAGGATTTGTCAGGGAAAGTAGAAAATCTGTCCTTAAAATTGTTGAGTTAATAACCTATTCTTACAAATTTTTACTTTACGGAGAAAAACTATCTATATGTTTATGTTTGAATATTATTTGGGCGTTTTTTCATAAAAATTTTTTATTTATTTTTTTTAGAATTTTCAAAAACCTCTGCGCCTCGTCTTTATTTTCTCTATGGTAAACATGTACCCTTGAATTATGTTTAAAAAATAAAACTAAAAACAAAAAATTAATATTTTATAACAGTGAAAAAAGGAGTAAATGTAAATCTATTCAAAGTTAATTATTTGTATGGTCTGGGATACAAGAATATTGTCCACAATAATCTTGACCACTGAGAATAATTCAAAAAATAAGTTATACCATTGGCAATCCGGTTTTGGAAATCCTAAGCCAGCAGTTATTGACCAAGACAACAAACCTTCTAGGTCTTGCAGCTCTTGACTTAATGAATTCAAATTTTTTTCAAATATTTCTTCGATTAACTTATGATCCAAGGGAATTCGAAATATATAATTGATTGTATTGATAAAATCCATGCATGAGATTTCTCGATTCTTAGTTTCAGATTAAAATTATCTTACAATGAGGGATACAATATAGTATATTAAAAGTTCCTCTTGCCCAGGGCAGTTAAAGGAGGAAACCTCCAAAAGCGTAGTAAATAACATCTTTAATGGAGCTAGTGCTTTATTTTCCAAATTAATATTTTTATTGGATATATCAATATGTTTCTCATTATTAGTATTTTGGTTTATTGCATTACTAATTATTAATAAATGCTCAGTCCTACCTTTTATGATTTGGTTCAAATTTTTGTGAAGGATCTGACTTTTTCACATCCATGTATTGTTCAGTTGGTAAAATAAAGATAGGTGAAAACTAATTATGATAATTCTCAACAAAAAAAACAAGGGAGGATAATACGATAATAGCGTCCCAAATTATGTATTAATCTTTGTTTATTTTTTAACATTTATTCAACAACAATTTCATTTAAAATTTTAACATGTGATCATCAACTCGTGTTGTTAAGAACAAATTCCTTTTAATATATAGATTAAAACACATTTTTTTAACCTCAACTCAATTAATTATCATCATTTTCTTTTTTAAGCACAACCTAACCGTCAAAACGCGTTAAAATTTTTTACATTTTTAGTGTGGAACAGAAATTTAATATTAACACATGATAAAAAGCAATGCAATCCCAACCGTTGATTAACCCCCACATTACGATTATAATTAGATTTAAGAAAAGTTGAAATTTAATAAATTGGATCAAATTTATTACAACACCTCACTCTTTCGACTTTGTTTATTTAAAACCCAATAAATAGGAGAGGACGAGGTTTATTATACATTTCAGCCCTAAATTATAAATAACTATTTTATTTGTTTTTATGCCACGATATCAATTACTTATTTTTATTTGATTTTACATCATGCGAATTTTTCTTCATTATTAACATAACATAAATTTGTTTACATAAAACACAAACAACTGAAATTTTACACCGTTGATACTAGAAATACTATCTCTAAAAAAATTAAGTTTTTAGATGAAGTGGGAAATGATTAAAAAAATTGATAAATAATCCCCTGTGTCTGATAATTAAGGCTTGCCCTTTCTTTTATAATCCCTTATTTCAGATATTTGTATAGTTTTTCATGCGGAAATTATCATGAATGCACAAAAAATCAAAAATGTCATCTTAACAGAATTGTTAAAGGATAAATGACATGAAAAGCGGCCATAATTAATAGAGCAAGCGCAGTGTGATTAAAATAAGAACTTAATCCCATTTTACTAATTTTTGAAATTTATCTTAACACTATCCTTGCCAAACAATTTTATAATAGAATATTCGCCTCTATAACTTGTAATTATATCGGTGCCCCAGGCACTAAACGTCAATTACGATATTGATTGATTAGTAGGAAAGAGTAAAGCAGTCTCGCAATTAAATATTCTATGTAAATCTATAGATCAAAGCCTGCTCGAAATGAAAAATGTGAAGACCAGTATATTTTCAAGGTTACGTAATGCGTAATGCGGAAGAAATATAATACTCAATTGGGCATTTGATGCATTACAACCCTTTCTTCGATATTTGCCATCTAAAAAATTGAAATAAAACTAAAGTATAAAATAAATGTCCAGTAAATTGTATTGTGCACTTCAGCAGCAATTCTTTTCGAACTCAATATTACTTCATAGTAAATCAATAATTTCTTTATAAGCTGATTGGAAAATAAACATTGATGCTTGGGACTATGCCTAAGAACCGTTTGATTGTTACTTGTGATTTTGAAGAAATACCAGAAAATTGTTTTTCAACCCGTAATAAAATAAATAGGGGCAGTTGACGAATTTGATAAAGTTTGGCCGATTAAATAGAAATATAACAGTTGAGAAATGATAAGTAACTTCACGCGTGAATTATTATTCAATTTAGCAAGTTTATTTTGTTTTTGTTTTCGAATAAATAATGCGTACGTTTTTAACTTTTTAAATATGGTCCAGTTACAAAGTTTGGAAATCCTAGGTTTAAAATATTTGAAGACTCTGAAAATAAATTTATTGTAAAAAAATAAACTAATGGGTTTACTTGTGCAGGTAGGACGATAAGCTTAAAGGGCCTTAGACGTTGAGGAATATAATCAAAGTGTTGACAACTTATCAAAAAAATTTTAATTTAGGTTGGGAAAGTTAGAAATGAAAAAATCTGTTCATTATCATTCAAAGAAGGATAAAATTAAACACATCAATAAAATCAGATGAGAGATTTAATATTTCCATATTGAATAACTAGGAGGTTAATATCAAAATGTCATAAATTTAAAAAAATCCTGAACCCTCATTTATATTTCATTAATACCATATGAATAGAATTATTGGGGTGGTTTCTACAAAAACACATATTATACTGAAGAAAGGTTGCAAATCTTATTGAATCTGTTGAGTGAGTAATTAAGGTAGGTTTTTTAAATTAATTTTTGAACCTAAAAACTTAAATATTCAAGTAAAAAATTAAAATTAAATTATTAAGCTTAATCCTTTACATTCACATATAAATTTTTCAATAATTACTTAAAACGGTCATTAAAACATGTCACTTCAATAGTTTAAGGCATTTTTCAGGCCAATTAAGTTCATATGAAATTTATCACAAGAGGATTAATCAGAAATCGAAATTAAATATTAAAAATGATCTTAAATGTGTCAATATTCTATAACAATCTTAAAAAAATATTTTAGAAAGAGAGAAAAAGAGGTTTCCAAAACGATTTGATCTGAGTTGTATTTAACAGTCCGATTTATCAAGCACAGTAGACAGAAATAAAATTTTAGCTTTTCAAACTACAAAACACGGCGGGGATTTAATTTAGCAATTCTTCTTGAAATGTTTACAGGCCTTTTTTAAAAAGTCTTAAAATTATGATAAATTTCATTTTACAATAAAAAATAACCACTAAGAAAAAAACAAGTGTTTTGTGGGTGGGTGGGTGTGTTAAACATCTTTGATTACAAATTTAATCTGGATAAAGATGAAAGACAATTTGATTTTAGCATGACTGTTATAGTTATGTTTGTTGATGTTTAAATAAAAATAAATAGAATTCATTTTTATTTCTCACACTAAAATAATAATGAATTTTAAAAGTTAAGATGCAATTTTTGTAGAAAACACTTTCAAAACATCTATTTAACGAAATAATTAATCAGTTTTACGATCCTTTCGACTGGAAAAATGTTGGATTTGAATTATTGCCTTAAAATTTAGTTAGAATGTTTATCATACAAAAATGATAAAAAATATTTAATTTAAATATTGCAATTAAAATAAACAACGTCATTTTTATGGAGAAAGTCTAACTCATGAGTGTTTCAATTTAAATAAATGACATGGTTAAACATGAAACTAGGTTTATTTTTTAACATACAGAGGGGATTATAAACAATTCAATTTTATAATGTTTCGCAAAAAGATGCAAGACTCGACTTTGTAAAAAATAGAGATCATTGCAAATCACAGACTATAAATATTTTGTTTTATCCATGTCAAACCAATATTTTGCTTTTTATAATTTTTCCTGTAAAATTACTGCCATCAATTAATATTTTTTTTTAAATAAATTGTCCTACATTTCTCTTTACTAAAAATAAAAAGGGGCTTCGGTGTTAAAAAGAACGGAGAATTAGAATTGAATCAATTAACGTAGAAAGTATATTAATAATAAAATTATTTTTGTTACCAATGAAAGCTAATCAATTAACCCCTCGCTCTCGATCTATTTAAAATAAGGATTTATCCAAAAGAGGGTATATAAAATAAATATAAAATTATTTTTATTATATACCATTCATTTTCAATGGAAAGGAAAATTTATAAAATGGCTTCTGCGCAAAACAAATTTTAGTTCAACCCCAAAATATTTTGCATTAAAGTACATGCCTCAATCTTAGAAATGAATTGTAATAGACGACTTAAATTGTTAGAAAGGAATTTTCAGGAGCAAGGGATTCAAATACAGATTTTTCTCCGTTTACGACCGTTCAATTGACTTCGATTACCAATACCTCCTCTTATTTGTGGGCCAATATTTTTTTTTTAATTTAAAAGACGCTGTCTCTACAAGGCTTATGTATTTACTCAGTATATATGATCAATACCTATCCAAGAAAGCAACAGCCAGCGATCCTATGATTTTAGAAGAAAAAATTTTCCACTTGATTTGTTAAAAAGGTAATAATTTCAGGGAGTGCATAAAATAGTTTAATGAAGTGGTCTAATGAACAAATAGTATAATTAGGGTTGTGCTACTTCACATATAATCCCCCCATCCGTCTTAGCCTTTTCTAGTAGAGATCCTGGCTATAACTTGTAATTATCAGTTTTTAAAACTATTGGTAAAACAGTATTTACTATGGCTACATATATCCATAAGGAAGATATTTAAAAAATTAATTTATATCTTATGCTAAAGTTTTGAACAAATATCTTCAAGTGTTGAGTTTTTTATGATTAATTATTTCAATAAGTTTTCTTATCTGGTTGAATTTTAAATATTTTTATCATATTGTATGATAATAAGGATACAGTGGAATAATATAAAGCGTGGAAAAAAATACCAGGGCGAAAATGAAAGCAACTTTTTATTTTGACAACATCCAAAGCTAGTGTCGTCAATTGGGATAGCACACTAGTTTTATACAAAGAATAAAAAATATGATTCACAATTTATTATAATCCTTAGGTTAGTCGTTGTTTTTAAAGAGCCTAATTTAGAACTTATCTTTAAAAACTGAGAAAGAAAATATTGGCCAATCTAATCAAGATGTCTTTATATGTTATAACTCTCTGTAGATTCATAGGTTAAAATCATAATTTACAATTTTTTCTAAATTTATTTCATCAAATGATAAAAATCCTTATTCATGATCCCAAATAGTCTTATAACTTTTTTTAATTGAAACCCGGGTAAATTAAATCATTGATTTACGTCAAACAAGATCTCTGATGTTAAAATTATTTTACTATTTTCAAAAAGAAAAAAATACAACTTTAAGAGATCACCGATAAGAAAATTTGTAGTCTTATTTTTTTATTAGCTTTTAATGATCAACATCAATTTTTTTATATTTTTGAATTATTTTTATGATTTGGGGGTACAGGCTAATCCTGGTATAATATTGTTTGGATATTTATTATCAATTATATGTAATTAGCATTTAAAATTTTAACAACATAAGTATGGAGTAAAAAGCTTACAATTTAATTCAATCGTTTAGATGCCGTGTGGTATTATATGGAAATGTCTTGCGGGTGAAAATATTTTAAGTCAAAGAACCGAAATAATATGTTTTTTGAAAAATATTCAATTTAAATAATAAAAAAGGTGAAATATATATAAAATTTCGCAGATTTAAACATCCTATTTCTGGAGGAAAAAATAAGGAATATTACTAGTTCTCGTTGTTACATTATTAATTAATGAGAAAATCGAACTTAATTGTATTCAAAAGGATTTTTTATGTAATTATACACTGTATTAAAAGAAAATTAAAATAATCGCTAATCTAGCATGCTTCAAACCAAGGCTCTATGTAGAGGTCTACGTTTTATTCCTTGGTGTGATACTTCGATTCGTTCTTTTTTTTTGCTTTCGACAGGCCCACTACAATCTTTTTATTATTAAAATTTTTCTTAACTTAGGTCATTTTCCTGTTAAAGCCTTTCGACAAGACGTGATTGTAATTTTTTCCTTCTTTTCATTTTGAAGATTGAAAGGCATTTCACACTTTTATTTATTCATTAGTTGTCGAATCCACAAAAACTGATATTGTACCAGCAAGATACGTTTGGCAAATATTTTATATTGCAGTTTTTAAACATTTAATATTGACAGATCCATAGGTGTAGAGGAACATTTTTTTGCATCACCTCATTGCCAAGTTGAATATAACTAAAACGATCTGGCCGCTGTGAAATTTTTTTTTAATCTAGAACGGCCTGTCGTTTGATATTTGGTTCATTTATTTTTGCAATTTTGACCCTAAAGGTAGGAAAAGGGCGTCTGAGTTGCGCACAATGTTACTTTTGTTTTATCCTTTTAGGCTTGTTGGTTGTAAAAATGTTTCTGAATGTGAAGTTTTCATTTCTTTCTTCTTTAGTTTGTCAGCTAGCTTTAATTTCTTTTTTGACTAATTTTTACAGCATTCCAACAATTTTGTTGTCACCATGTACATTTTGTAATAAAAGGTGATTTACCACTTTATATATGACACCTGTCTAAAGTCAAAACAAGCTCTTATTTAAATAATTGATATTTAAAAAATTTTATTACTCTACTAAGTTATGGCAGTTTTTCTCTAGCTTTACAGTTCATGCACTTTTTTGACACATACATTTTACCTCTTCTCTAAAATAAATACATTATTCTGTTAAAAAGATTTAGGTCAGAAAATTGAAAAATATAATAGAAAAAAAACCTTCAACCATGTACTGCTTGAAACTCTCTCTCCTACCACAGGGCAACAAACACTTTAATATACCGGGTTTCGCAAGCAACGAGGCGCTTTCGTATTATTATAAATTTTAATTTATTTATTTTGATTATAATAAAAAAATGGCTATAAGTAACAAGAGACCAGAAATTATTATCGAATTCCCAGGGTTAATTGCAACAATTGTAGAGCATAAAGGAAAAAAATTGATATCAGTAAAAGGCTACACTTGTCTCACTTCTTAGTAAGAGGAATTGGGAGAATTTATAATGAAAATAGCTTTTCAACAATAAAAAAAGAGCAGGCGACAGAACACCAATATTAACTGATGGTTTCAGAAAATCTATGAGCCCTCATTAGGGATAACAAAGCTTTGTGCAAAGAAGACATAATAAAACTGCTTGATTTTCTAATTCACTCAGCAACAATGTGGCACTGGTTAAAAAAACGTAGTCATCCATGAAAGCTAACAAGGCTTATATCTCTTATAAGAAATTGCCCATATGTAAAGAAAGAAAGGAAGCCAGCCATAAGTATAATGGCGTATGAATATAAAATTCAATCAGGAATATAGAAATGTTTTAGAGATAGACGAAAGTTCATTTGTTTTGAAAAGGATTCGCTTCTTCGTTTGAGTAAGGGTTAGTATAACTCCAAATCTAATAATTCGAGCATGTTAAGAATGAAATGTAGCGTTGATACTGTCTTTGACTTGCCTGTATATTGTCTATTCAGAAGCTCGAGTGGGCCCTAGAGTAAACACCAAAATTTTCCAATAATTCCAAAATAAAATACAGACAGCGCTAGAGGCGAATTAAGAATAAGGATGGATAAAGTTCGTTTTCATCCCCCTACTAAAGATTTGTTTGAAACACATGCGTATGAAATTAAATCCTTTAATAGATATTCGCTTTTTTTTTACATCATTGCGAAGGGGCAATTACCCAGAGAAAGTTCAACGTTCGACGAGATAAAATCTTAAACGGCGCAAATAGTTTAACGTTCCGAATAACAAAAGCATGCATAATACGGATTGGTGAACATCTTTCGAATTGTGTGGGGCATAACGAAAGTTTCTTTCTTCTCGCGATATTATCCTCAACAAAATATTGAAAAAAATTAACAAATTACGCACTATGATTTAAATTTTCTGATGCCACATAAAATATTTTAAATAATTTACTAAAAATCCCAATTGTTTGCAAAAATGGCCTCATTGCATGCAAAATCCGGTTGTAGTTCATAATCATTTGATGATTCGTCATTGTGTTTTTCGTAAATTAAATAGTTCTACACACTCTATCTCGGATAGTAAAATAAGTTTAAGGATGATCGTGTTTACATTCAGGGGGCAGTTTAAGATTAACCATAAAATATTAAAGCACTTTTCAGAGTGAAAATTATATTTTTTTTTATATTTTAAATTAGAGTATACAAAATATAATATCAAATAAAACGAAAGAAAAACAGGCATTAAAAAGGCAAAGAAATTAAAAGAAACACACATGTGCACGTTTCTAATAACCGTTCAGCTTTAACCTGTCGATTAAATAGGGGGTTTGACTACGATTCTGATTTAATTCCACTTTATCACACTAAGATATACACAATACGGTAATTGGGACGTGCTTGTTTTAAAAGTGATGTAATGACCAAACAAGCGGCATAAATAATCTCCATATCTCTAACAGTTTACATAATAAATATTATGATTCAACAGTTGGTATGTTTGGCCTTAAAAATCTGATTTTTGCTCCAAAATCAAAATAGAATTTTAATGCATGGAAATATTTTTTACATCTGCGTTGCCATCAGACAGACACTAGCCACTGGTTGGCCCATCATCCCAAACAATATTTAAATCAAAAATATATCATCCTCATTTGGAATTTTTCTTTGCATATTTAATGAGAGTAATTCCTCAACACTGCCTTATTTCAAATTAGACGCAGACTTTAACCAATGAAAGAATGATTGATTATTGAAAATATAAAATTTTATTAATGATAGGTTGAGAACCAAGATTCTATAAATATTTGATTAAAACCAATGATTAGTTGTTAAATGGAGGAATGAAGAAATGTGAACAGGAACGGTAATGGATATTTTAAAAAAAATACTTCGTTAAGGGAAACGGATGAATATAATAAATTGCACAACAAAACAAGACGGATTGATAAGCAATCTGATCTACTTTTGCTCAACAATGGAAGTTCAATCCGTTACGAAAAAAGCCGAATATTTTTATTTTATTTTATAAATTTTAAAAAATTAAATAAGTATTAACATAAACTAAAACATGTTTCGAGTTTTATTTAAATTTCGAAATACATCGTAAAGTTACACATCGGTTCGTTTTGGGATTAGAGATTTAATCCTGTTTGGTAATTTATCATGAATGAAAGAAAACAACAATTTCATAATATTGATATGGTCGTAGATACAAATCCATTTTCAGAAGAAGTACCAGGATATAAATTAATGAATAGGTTATTAAAATTGAGGAAAAAGAAGGGCAAGATAATTCTCCAGTATTTAAAAGATTTAATACTGGATTTAGGTAATATTTCTATTTTATTAAAATAGCTATGATAAAGGAGGTATAATTACACATTTTGTCATCGCAAATTCAAATGCTTTCATCATAATTGATAAAAATCGAATTTTAATGTATAAAAATTTTCCTTTCCAAACATCAACTAGAGAAGGTTTTTAATTGAATTGAAATATAAATAGAATTTGATTTATTGAGTAAAAATGTTCGTGTTAATGAAATATTTGTACACCCATATGGTTGTCATGTCATATTGTACACAGAATTTTTTAATCTATTATATTTTCATATTGATTCTGCTCAATTAATTTCTGTTACAAAACACGTAAAATTTAATTATTTATAAATAATAGAAATTAACAGCAAGTACGATTTGTTGGAATTATCAAACAAATAATTTATCAAAATGTATTCTTATAGGTACATATGATGGTAGTTCAAATATATGTAATATAGGTATCATTTATGAACTTGAAGCAGATTTTACTACTTTAACACCAATTAAAGCCTTTCCTCATAGTTTGGTTAAAGTATGTTTAAATATTGATATTTATTTTTGGTTTTAAATTTATCTGATGAAATATTTGGAAATATTAAAAATTGTAAAATAACAGCAATATCTACACATTATTTACAAGATTATAATCTTGCTTTTGTTTTTGTAGCCACTCCTCAGTATTAATGTATAAATGTAATAGAAATCATTTTCGATTTATGGCTCCAATGTCTAGCTTTGAACCATATTCTTTACCACTTTTTTTAGTTTTGCAAGATAAAAGTATTTTTAAAACTATTATTTTTTAGATCGTATTGAAATTCCTTGTAACAAATCATACGGTCATTTATGTGTTTTTCCAACATATTCTGAGTATCCTACACATTTTTCTTGGTTAACTGGTTATATATTTTATCTTAAAATAGAATCTGGTGTGATGATTGGTGAAATTGATATCGATCCCAACCATAACAAAATAGATTTGAAACATAAAAGATTTTTGCAGTTTTTTTATTATATTTTAATCTTTTAGGTCGACAATAAATAGTGAAGAAGTTCCTTTATCTGTTCATTTAACTGCATATCATTGTGTTTTATTATATCCTAACAGGTAATACATCGATTTTATTAATAATATTTTATCGAAATTTAATATAAAATAATTGGCCTTAAACAATATTATTCTTTAATTCTATTTCGATGAAACCCAATTTGATTATCGTAATAAAATGACAATATTTTATCAAATTTGTGCAATAACCTTTTCAATATATATTTCCATAGTTTTATAATTAATTATTGATTGATCTCAATCATCATATTGATAATATGACATTTTTGATTTAAATGAATTTTTACATTATTGATTTATTTTCAGCTAAGTTGTTAAAATGGCCATCACAACTATATCATTATATTAATCTATAAAAAGTTTAACGTTTATGATAGCAGGCAGTTTTTTTGTATTTTTTAATGGTTATTATGAAAAAATATGACATATCAAACGACATATCCAGGATAAGAAACGGCAATAATTAAGGGAATACATGGATGGATATTTAAAGATATATTTTAATCTTTTATTATTGATATATTAATCACACCTTTAGGTTTGTAGCTATTAATTTGATCAATGAAGAAATTGCATGCAATGACTTATTAGGACTTTATGTTAATATATTGATTGTAATTTTAGCATGGAGTTCCTAAACAATTAGTGTGGGATGGTATTAACAACAATCTTTGGTATTTCACATCTACGAATATATTTGGATGTCATATATGGAATGAAGATAGAAAAATATGGAAAATTTTATTAGAAAAAAAAGATTTTAAAAATGCTCTCAAATTAACAGAAGTATTAAAGAAATTGATTGCTATATATTTTAGAATAATCCTAAAAATCATGATTTGGTTAATCAACGTATAGCTTATGACTATTTGATTAATAAAGAGTAATATAATATGAAGTTTTAAAATATTTAGATATATGAAAGCTGCTGAATTATATGCATCAACAAATGCATATTTTGAGCCCACTGTTATGCATTTTATAGATTTAGATTCAAAATATCTAATTGAATATTTAACAAGAAAATTAGTATTTTATAAAAATGTAATTAAATTTTATTTAATATATTTAGGATTTAATACAAAAACATATTATTATCATGTGGATAATAGATAGCTATTTAATTGAATTGTGTAATGAAGATAATAAAATTGCAGTTTTAAAATGTCAATTGAAAACATTTTTACGTTGGAGTTTAGTTAAAAAAAGTATTGAACAATATCCTAATGTGTATTATAAAATTATTGAACATTATGGAGCAGGAGATTTTGTTATATTTATTGCAAATCTATTAAATGATTCAGAAAAAATAATCATATATCATTTAAATCATGATGAATATTTTGATGCATTTGAAAGATTAAAAAAACAAAAAGAACCTAAACTTTGGTATAAGTTATCGCATATTTTTTTTGTTATAATGCCTGATGAAGTGATTGAATGTTGGAAAGAGATGAGTCATATACTTGATTCTAAATTACTAATACAAGGAATTTTACATTTAAATTTAACATCAAAATTTAATTTAAGACAATGTATTATTAATTATTTGGAATATTGTATTGAAACTCTTCATAGTGAAGAATCATTTATTCATAATTATATTATATCATTCTATTGTATATCTTTACAAAACGATAAAGTATTAAAATATCTTCAAACACATTTTAATGTATATAAAAATTTAAGAATAATATTTTAGTGTTGATTTTGCCCTCACTGCAGTAAAAATTTATTATATTATCTATATAAGAATGATATTTTTCATTCAAAAGAATGCGCAAATAAAGCACCAGATATTTTTACAAAAAGAAAATTATGGCTTATTATTGCTAAACATACCTTGACTCCTCAGATGGATATTGAAATGTATTTTTTATTTTACAAATATTAGAGCCAAGAAATTTTTAGAAGAAGCATCTGTTTTAAAATTTGAAGATCTGCTTCCATTTTTTGGAGACTTTAATAAAATTGATACATTTAAAGAGGCTATTTGTGAATCTCTCAAATCATATGGAAATTTGGTTAAAAATCAAAAACAAGAAATTCAAGTTAGTTAAAGCTGTTAAAAATACAACTCTTAGAAGCTTTCCAAAATTTCAGATAAATTAAAAAAAAAAAATGAAAAGATTAGTACAAAATAATTGCTTAACATTTATTGGTAGGAGATCAACGCATATTGATAAAAATTCAAAATGTTCTCTTTGTACTGATGCTATTTTAACAAAACCTTTCTATACCTTCCCATGTGGGCATTCATTTCATCAAATTTGTTACATTAAAACTGTATATTTTTATTTAAAAATTTTATTTAGTATTTCAATTTAAGTTCGTTCACAAAAAAGTATTTTATATCATAATATCACAGAAAAATAATTTATCAATTTATTTTTCAATTCACCATCAGTTCTATGGAAACATCGATCCAACCCATCTCTACTTATACTACTGAGGTATTACTTAATTATTTATATTATTTAGACCTGCTTTGTTGCTAAGAAGTAAATCAAAATTAAAGATAATTTAGATATTTTGAAGAAATGCTCCAAACCTATGAAGCTATATTTTATTCCCAAGAATCCCTTCACAAAGATAAAGAAGTTATTAAAGTTTATGACATTTTTTTATTTTTTTTAGAAAAAAATCGATGAATTAATGACTCATGAGTGTATTTTCTGCGGCAATTTTTCTATTAGGTTAGAGATATTTTTTTATCAATATATAGAAATATAAATGAATCATTGGTTCACGGAACAGGATTTTTAGACATTGTTGTAGATTAGTTTTGCCGCTATTTTTACATGATGTTTATAGTGTATTTTTTTGTAATTATTTCTAATGTATAATACGATTAAACCATTTTTGATGGATAATCTTTCTAAGTTTTTATGTTTTTTTATACATTTAGCAAAGAAATTTCCACAAAAATATTTGAACTTATTTTAGATTTTCTTATGAATCTCTTAGATGGAAAAATAAGCAAATTTATATTATCAAAGGAAAAAAAGTTGATTATGTTAAAAATTTATGATAATAATAATTCAGTTTTAATAAAAATGTTGGTCTTTATCTTCCTAATCATCAACCTTTAAATATTTCTTTTGTTCAATCTAAAAAGTTGTTAAAATCTCAAGGTAATATATTCATAAATTAAATCTTCTTAAGTCATGAAAATTGATGTTCTTGTCACAGTTTATAGTTTAATTATGGAAAATACGACAATAAATATAAGGTTACAAAAATATCATTTGAAATTATTAGAAGTTTATACTATCAAAATGTAAATTTATATATCACACAATATCCATTAAATGCAGCAATAAATGATGTATCGTATATGCTTAAAGTTCATCGTAATATACTACATATTGTATTTACTAATTATATTTCAATAAGAATGCATCGAATAAAGGTCTAATTTTTGGTGATATAAAAATATATCTAACTGATAATACTGCCATCTCTTCACGAGACAGCACTATTTCCATTCCTGATTATACTAAGATAATTTATTTATTTTATTATCAATAATAAATATTAGATTTTGAAACAAACTGTAAATATGTGCTATTATTGGAAAAAGAAACTGTATTTTCCAAATTATGCCATCAAAATTTCTTACCATTGATGAAAAAATTTATTTTAATAACTGTATAAAATAAGAAATAAATAGTTTTAGGCTCGAGGAATGCCGGATATTAATACGAGAGGATTTTTAAAAATTCTTACAAACAAATTATCCCTTCCAGTATTTGCACTTATGGATCCTGATCCATATGGAATTCATATTTACATCATTTACAAATATGGCTCAAAAGTATTAGGTGGTAAAATAAAATAGAATCTAGCACATTATAATTTTCAACTAAATTGCAATTTCATTTTTTGGATTGGAGTTCATCCTTCTGATTTAATCAGGTTTTTATCCATTAAACATTTATTAAAATACATTTTCTCTTATTTTATACAGTTTAAAAAAATTTGTTGTTGCCACCATAAATTATAATATTATTCAACATACCTCCGACTGTTTTTATACATGCGGGGCATTAATCAGGATAATACATAATATTGCAAATAATTCACAAAAATTAAATTCTCTCTTTCTGTCTTTGAACATGTAATCGCTCGCGCATATGATCAGAATTCTGTTCTCTTTTATTTGGGAGCTCTTGCATAACACATACATATCCTCCGCATAAAAAGAGAACCGCGTATACAAATATCTGCCGAAATTAAAAGCTTTATCAAATATTTAGCACATCTTTTATAATTTTAGGATTTAGATTAAATGACGTCTTTTAAGAAAATATGTTCAATCAATTGTTTGTTTGTTTGCTTTAATATTTACAATAATGAATGCAGATAGAAATAAAATCATGGTTTCCGTTAATATTAAAGAAATAAATAGAAAAGCTATCAATTTATATGCAGAACATATTATCAAATTTATTTTAAAAAGCGGATATAACTATTGTATGTCATTGACAGAATCGCCCCAGTATTTAAAAAGTTTGGCATGTAGAAATACTCGTAAAATCTATAATTGAAAAAAACGTATATAAAACTTAGAGTTACAAGTCATTTAATATTAAATATTGAGAGCCAACACAGTTATTGATTCAAATTACAAAATATTTACGATCAAGTTTTACACACAAATAAAATTAACGCTTCATCAAAAATTATATATTTAAAAGGCATTTATTTTGATAATTATAGAATTTTGTAATTTAATATGTATGGATTTTTATTTTTTAATATACGATATAATATTTTTACCAATGTATGAAGGAATATTAATGATTATTATAAAAAAAGTAAGAGAAAACAATGATATGTAAAATTATGACTGTAAAGTACTACTTTTTAAAATATTACTGAATGACCCTATTATTTTATTAGGCTAAAAATTGACAAGTCTATTTTAACAAAAATGTCTACGTATGATATTAAAAAAGCGCAATTTCTTATGAAAGAATCAATATTACTACAGGACACTCTATTAATGTTTGAGGTAATTTCAATTTATCATATTAGTTAGAAAAACAGTTAAAATTTGGCTTTAAGGCCGAAATTGAATCCTTATACGATCAAAACCAAAGATTCTTAACAGATATTTACATTCCTTATAAATTAAAAAGTTTTGAATTATTTTAAACGAATTTTTTGAATAATTAATTCAATATTTCTTTCTAAATCTTTATCATTATTATTTTGTAGTTCTATGACTTTGTCGTTTCCAAAATGCTCGTTTGCTTCATCTAAAATTGTTTGAAAAATTTCAGATTGTATATTTTCTGTTGTCTTAAAATCTGAATAATTCCTATATGAGATATTGAATAGTAAACCTCTCATCATACCGTTGGCCCAAAATTGCCGTATTCGTCCGAAGAACGAAAACAAACGAAAACCAATCGGACTTTACAAAATCGCAGCCATGATAATCCACTATAATCTTGTGTTTTAATATTTCATCTTTAATAAATTTATGAACCTAGATCAAAATATTTGTAGCGTACTAATATCTCGTCAATTATATATGATTCATATCGAGAGTCGTATGATTCATAAAGACGATTAGCTTTTATTACTTCTGATAAATTTATATGAACATAATTCATCAATTGACTAATTTTTCTGCACAAGGTTGTTTTACCAGTTGCTGGAGTTCCCGTAATAAAAATGTTGCCTAATTTTTCCATTTAAAGAATTAGTTCATTAAATCTCACGTGTGTCGCAGCCGCCCCGTGGCGAAAATTAAAAACGCAATGATGATTTTTCAGACCTGTTCTGAAATTTGATGAACAGAATACTCTGAGCTAATATTTAAATATCAATGATGATTCATTTTTCTTATGCTTCTTGATGAAATGCATGCACCACCATCTGAGATTTTCTTAAATTAAACACTGACACTTGATTTTAATAAGACACCATTTATTCAAATACACTTAATGCATTTTACTTAATCTTTGTAATTTTATGGCCACATTTTTGTATTTAATTATTCCTTTTCATATTTTTATACATCGTTTAATTTACTACAGCCTTCTTTCGAGCAAATTTCCCATAAATTTCCTTCTTTTATGTAAGATAGCACACTAGGTCTAACATCATAGACATCTTACCACAGCCGAGTTCGGTATAATGCTCCCCTGAAAGGTGGGAAAAAACAGTTAGAAGACGGCAATCCTTCTCTATAAAAAAGGGGAATCTGCATACGTTTGCCCATATAGCCCAAGAAAAGCAGTACACGACAACTTACTATCTTTCACAATATGTAATCATTAGCCGCAGGGCTATAATCTTTTGCCTTTATTCTACACATATTCTTAAAATACTAAATGAATTGTTGAGGAAGATATCTCTTTCATTACTTGAATTGCGTCGTGCTTGAATAAAATTACTATTTTTTTTCGACAATCAAAATACCATTAGCTAAAATTGACGTTTTTAATTTTAAAACTATCCATTATTAAAATACGTTTCTCGTGAGGAAATTTCAAAGCAATATATCTATTTTCAGAGTTCTCTCTTAAAAATGAAGTAATTGTTGCAAAAGAATTTATAAATGAAATATTCATATATTATTTCACAAATATCTTCAACTTTTCTGGAAAAGAAAAAATAAAATAATAATGGCGAAAAAAGATTCGTTCAATTCATATCTTAATTAAATAGTGCATACTATCCAACTTGATGAATTCTAGAAGACAAATAGTATAGATATCTCACATCAAAACTGGTTAGATCTCTATCTTGTTTAAATTTTATTAATTTTCTTTTCTTACATAAAACATATGCTGTATTTTATCTAATATTCTTAACTTCAACATAAACTAATTCGATGCTTTGTTTAACCCAGTTTTTTAGTATTGCTTAAAATACGAACTTTGTTAGAAGGTTTTGTTCTTCTTTTTATTTCCTTATCGATATTATCAATTGATTATTTGTTACCCTCGTTTTAAACATCCTTGAGAACTCTACTTTAAGACCTATTACAAAGGCTCAACAAGAATTTGTTCGATCTATAATTGGATGTATAAATTTTCGAAGCAGGACGTTTTGGCGCGGGGCGGATTTTTATAAATTAAAACCCCTTAAACTAAGCCTGTAAAATATTTTAAA